>SJYA01000766.1:140253-203267 GCA_006410615.1 Neotragus moschatus
ATGCTGGGAGGGATTGGGGGCAGGAGGAGAAGGGGACGACAGAGGATGAGATGGCTGGATGGCATCACTGACTTGATGGATGTGAGTTTGAGTGAACTCTGGGAGTTGGTGATGGACAGGGAGGCCTGGTGTGCTGCGATGGATGGAGTCTCAAAGAGTCGGACACAACTGAGTGACTGAACTGAACTGATTCTTTATTTTATTTTATTTTTTTTTAATTTTTATTTTTTAGTTTGTTTTGCTTACAATACTGTACTCATTTTGCCATACATTGACATAAATCAGCCATAAGTGTACCTGAGTTCCCAATCCGGACCCCCTCCCTTTCCCCTCCCTCCCCACACCATCCCTCCAGATCATCCCCACTCATCAGTCCCAAGCCTTCTGCATCGAACCTAGACCGGCAATCCGTTTCCCTTATGATATCATACATGTTACAATACCATATTCCGTACAATAGTGCATGCAAATAGTTACCACATCTTAATAGGCGCTAAGTCATCTGATACTATTTACATAATCATTATTTTGTAAAACAAACAAACAAACAAAAACTCTCTTTGTCATTTTGCATCTGTGAGATTCTGAGGTAACATTTTTTTCCTCATTTATAGATGGAGAAACAAAGCTCAGGGATCTTAAATAATCTTCCCTAAATAAGTCAATTACAGCCTGGCTTTAAACTGCATCTGAAATCAAACTATGATTGCAAACATCTATCCTTCTTTGTGTTTCCTTGAGTGTGAAAATAATTTTAAGGCAAAATTATAAGTTCTGCGCATCTTTATATCTCAGTTCATATACAAAACCTTATCCTCTAAACCTCAAATCAGATCTTTTAGAAAAGAGAGAATTTATCTAATTATAAAAGCTAAAGGGTAATGTTGGCAAAATGGAAATGACCTTAAGAACAGTGTAAACAAAACACATCAAAATAGAAAGTTCAAAATTTTTTAGATCTCAAATGATGTTTATATATTTTTATAACTTTGGAGCTATATTGTTATAAAATGTGAAATTGTATTCTATAAAGCTATGTACTAATGTAAACTTCCAAGTTTCTTTTTGTTATTTAAAGCAAAGTTTCCTCTTATAGGACAAAGAAATAGCAAAGCCATAAAATAAAGACTTTGTTTTTATCCACTGAATGGTTTTGCATTGCATATTAGAGGGTAAAATTTAAGAATAACACATATAGGTATTGTTACTGTCCGCATGACAATTAGACATATTCTAATTCAAATGTGGGGAAATGGGTCAATCTGTGTTGGGAAAGTAAAACTAATTAATGTAGAATATAAAGAATTAGATGTTGCTAATAAGTTGACACAATTTAGGTCTCTATTTCAGGGAGGGGGGAAATCCTTTAGAAATATTTAAAGTTAGAGGCAAAATAGGTTCTCTTTTGTCATGTCAGCTTCTCAGCAAAGTTAAGAGCTATATATGATACACAATGTTGTACACGGTAACTATGAACATATGAGATAACAGCTGAACTATTGTCTCGGTCTCCAGGAGTCACTTTAGCAAACTCTTGAGATAAAAATATAGAAGCTGTTATGCTTGGGTATTTAATACAAATAGCTTTTTGTCTCTTCTAAATTTTTAGCTGTTGTCTAAGGCTTTTTCTATTTAGCTTCTTATAGATTTACTGAGGTCTCAAGAAACAATTAGACAAAACTATTTCATAAATGTGCCATGTTATATGAGAGGTGGAGAGAAGTCTGAAAAAAAACACAGAATTGTTAATGAAGCCCGTCTTCCCTGCAAAATACTCACTTTCAGTAATCTCAGAGAGCACTGAGTCAATGAATCTGATACAGAACTATGTTTTGAGTAATCTAAATAGTTGCCCTAATGTTTACACAGGAACTAAACCTTTTATAAAATTCAGCATATTTCACCCAAGCACAATCATGTTCAGGTCATTTTGTACCCCATTTTGTATCCAGGGCCTTGTTAAGTAAGTAGCTTTAAAAATGTCTGCAACAATTAAAAGAATGAAAAGTGAGTTCTCTCTAACATTTTAAGAAGAAAAAAAAGGGCCCATAGCAATAGTTTAAGCTGAAGAACCTTTAAATAAAACCACTGTAGATAACTGCTATGATAAATGACTGGATTTCCACGTGTAGGTCTTGCTTGGCTGGCTTGCTTAACCGTGGAAAGGATTTTTATTCCTAAAATTCAGAAAGGCAGATTTTCACAAAAACAGTTCTTGTGATTTAATTGATCTCTCACAAGGAGTGTGTTCTAGCTTTGGAGGCTATAGTGTATTTTCTGTTGGATCGAGCCAAAGCGGACATTTATGAGGAAATTCTTCCACTCTACTCTCAGCTGCTAGTTGGTTGGAGTTTGCTGCCAGTGAGCCAAAGGTCATGAATTTGATACTTGAACAGATCACTTTGTCTCACAGACAGAAAGCTTTGTAAGAAAGACACAGATTACAGGTTTATTCTTGCCAGTGCCCCCTGAGTTCCAAGTGTGAGGCTCTTCCTGTAAGAGGGACCAGGCTTTCTAAAGATCTGATGGGAACCCCAGGGAACAACACATACATGCTCTTCCATATTAAAAAACAAAAACAAAAACAAAAAAAACTGCCAAAATGTAAAAACATCCATCCATAAAGAAAATAGGATATGACCTTTTATTTTGATATATGGAAAAACAATATTAGTGCAAATCAACCTTGAAAAAATAATCTCCAAAATTTTAACTACTATATGTATTTTTAAGAGTTTCCCTGGCAGCTTGGCTGGTAAAGCATTCACCTGCAATTCAGGAGACCCCAGTTCTATTCTTGGGTCGCGAATATTCTCTGGAGAAGGGATAGGTTACCCATTCTAGTATTCTTTGGCTTCCTTTGTGGCTCTGAGGGTAAAGAATCTGACTGTGATGCAGGATATCTGGGTTTGATACCTGAGTTGGGAAGATCCCCTGGGGGAGGGCATGGCAACCCACTCCTATATTCCTACCTGGAGAATCCCCATGGACAGAAGAGTCTGACAGGCTATATAGTTCATGGGGTTGCAAAGAATTGGACATGTCTGAGCAACTTTCACATGTTTTTTTTAAAGTTGTGTTTTTAGAAAGTTGACTAGAGTTTTGGGGGGTGAAAGTAAGTAACCTATTTCTGGTTTAAGACATTAAAGTTAGGATGCTTAACAAAGAATCAATTGTTTTAGAAGAGTGTTTTATATATTTATTTTTTTAGAAGAATGTTTTAAAATTATATTCAACTGTGGTAAATTTTAGAAATGTGTGACTTATTATGTGACAAACTTAAAATGCATTTATCCATTTCTATCTTTGAAACTATTTCCCTTAATTAAATCAGTATTTTGTCAGTTCTACATGGCAAAATGTTGTTTTTACCTTTTATTGTATGTTTAAAAATTAATTTTACTTAAACTTGGTGTTAATTACCCCTCCCATCATATAATTGGTAAGCAATCCAATTAATTTTATATCTTATATATCTCTGGAAACAGACATTAGGAAAAAATCCTTCACCTGAACTTAATGTTCTCTTGTTGGTCAGTTTGATTCTAAAATCACAGTAATCTTTCCAAAATGATGTTTCTTGAACACAGTTTCACTGTAGGGAAAACATGAGATTCTATGATCTATATTCTTTCCCATTTTTCTTGTTTGCTATGACCCTATTATGTGGAATTGTAGTTTCCTAAATATGCATGCCTACTAATGGTTCCACTCATTTATACACTGTCTGAAATTTCTTTTTGTCTCCGATAGACATCCTCATCCCCTTTCCCTTGTAAAACAAAACAAAAACAGCAACTGAATTATTGGCTTCTGTATACCGTATTTACATACTAGAAATTGAGCAGGGGCCAATAGGCCGCTCCACAGCTCCCAGGGGTGAATCATGATTAGTCTACATCCACCTGTGTGCAGGTCAGGAAGCAATAGTTAGAACTGGACATGGAACAACAGACTGGTTCCAAATAGGAAAAGGAGTACGTCAAGGCTGTATGTTGTCACCCTGCTTATTTAACTTATATGCAGAGTATCTCATGAGAAATGCTGGGCTGGAAGAAGCACAAGATTGCTGGGAGAAATATCAATAACTTCAGATATGCAGATGACATCATCTTTATGGCAGAAAATGAAGAGGAACTAAAAAGCCTCTTAATGAAAGTGAAAGAGGAGAGTGAAAAAGTTGGCTTAAAGCTCAACATTCAGAAAACAAAGATCATGGCATCTGTTCCCATCATTTCATGGCAAATAGATAGGGAAACAGTGGAAACAGTGTCAGACTTTATCTTTTGGGGCTCCAAAATCACTTCAGATGGTGATTGCAGCCATGAAATTAAAAGACGCTTACTCCTTGGAAGGAAAGTTATGACCAAACATGCATAGTATATTCAAAAGCAGAGACGATACTTTGCCAACCAAGGTCCGTCTAGTCAAGGCTATGATTTTTCCAGTGGTAATGTATGGATGTGAGAGTTGGACTGTGAAGAAAGCTGAGAGCCGAACAATTGATGGTTTTGAACTGTGGTGTTGGGGAAGACTCTTAAGAGTCCCTTGAACTGGAGATCCAACCAGTCCATTCTAAAGGATATCAGCCTTGGGTGTTCCTTGGAAGGAATGATGCTAAAGCTGAAACTTCAATACTTTGGCCACCTCATGCAAAGAGCTGACTCATTGGAAAAGACTCATGCTGGGAGGGATTGGGGAGAGGAGGAAAAGGGGATGACAGAGGATAAGATGGCTGGATGGCATCACCGACTCAATGGACATGAGTTTGAGTGAACTCCAGGAGTTGGTGATGGACAGGGAGGCCTGGCGTGCTATGATTCATGGGGTGGCAAAGAGTCAGACATGACTGAGTGACCAAACTGAACTGAATCATAGTATTTCTCTTTTTTCCTTTCTCTTCCAGCGGCCACTTTCAGCATGAGCATGTGAGTCTCTGAGCCAGAGGGACTGTGTTTTGGAGGCTCCCAGTGAAGTTCTCCTCACTCTGAAAGTAGAGACAAGATAGAATTTTCACTATGTTTCTACCAGTTAGAGTTTGGGGAGGATGTGGTAACTCTAAATACTTCTGGGGGAAAAACTTGGGAGAAAAACTAACTCTGAGAATGGCAGAGAAGAAAAGGAAAAGAAACTTTGTTCCTTAATTATGTCCTTAAGCCCCTAGATTAACCCTGGACTAAACTTTCAACCTTGTTATAAGAGAGGAAAATTTTCACATTATTTAAGCCACTTTTAGATAAGTCTTCTGCTCTTTGCCATCAAAAGCATCCTGATACAAGTTCCCATAGCTCCTAAGACACATATCTTTGGTAATACATAACTTACCTTAGCTTATATCCATTTCCTCTGTGAAGTCTTCCTTTAATTCCCACTTCTTAGATTCACCTTCCCTGTTTGCCATTAAGGTTGCAATCTTTTGCTGAAAAACCTAAGATACTTCTTTTTGTGAAAGTGCTATTTGTTCAGTTGTGTCTGACTCTTTGTGGTCCCATGGGCTGCAACAGGCTCCTTGGTCCATGGAATTGTCCAGGCAAGAATACTGGAATGGGTTGCTATTCCCTCCTCCAGGGGATCTTCCTGACCCAGGGATCGAACTTGTGCCTCTTGCATTGCAGGCAGATTCTTTACAGTTTGAGCCACCAAGGAAACCTACTTCTTTGTGTGCTTAGCACCTATTTTGTTCTTGCCATGTGTATGTGAACAACACATAAAAAAATTAGTAACTACTGCAATTAATCAATTTCTTTAGGCACATAGAGTTCCAGGTCTGAACTTCATATACATAGTAAGCAAATTATTTTTGTTGATGAAGATAAATGAGAGTTCTATATGTAAATAAGAATTATTTAGCCTAAAAACACCAAAGCCACAGGGGAAAAATAAATCACATTTTTAAGAGTTTTGATATTAGTAAATGATTTTGTTATAACATCTTATATTGGTTAAAAAAAAAACTTTGTCCTTCAGAGCTCTTCATATACATAACTGCATTTTGTTCTTTACAGTACCTTTAAATGTAGGGGAGAGTATAATTTTACATACATCTTCCGGGTAAAAGCCCCTTAGTTATACAGAGGTTAATTAACTTACCCAAAGGATTGAAATACCTAGAGCCTCTGTAATAGGAAAGAATAAATCTGACTCCATATTGGATTTTGTTTCTTTTCTATTACGGAGGCTCTAGGTAGTTCAATCCTTTGGGTAAATCAGTCCTTTAAACTTCACATTTTAATACTTTTTCTACAGGTTAATCACTAAATGCATGTTGCATGTAGTTTAAAGCATACAAGTTTAAAGTATACATAATTGTCCATCTCTGGAATCCCTGGCTTTCATGCCAGTACCTTTGTTTGGCTTGCGGGAAACATCCTAACCAGGTCAACCTATGAATGGTTGCAGGAAAGAAGAAATTAGCATATCCCCTCAGACAAGGAACCTAGAGAAGGAAACGGCAATTCACTCCAGTATTCTTGCCTGGAGAATTCCATGGACAGAGGAGCTTGGCAGGCTACAGTCCATGTGCTCACAGAGTGTTGGACATGACTAACACTCAGACAAGGAAATATCTGCAGTAATTCATCACCTTTTTTACTTTACCCCTCACCCCTCACCCCTCACTTCTGTAAAAGAAACTAGCATTCAAACCCAGGCAAGATGGTTATTTGGGCCACTAATCTACGATTCTCTGCTGACTTTGCCAATACAGTCTCTTTTTTTCTTGCCCCCATAACTTGTCTCTTGATTTATTGGCCTGTTGTGTAGTAAGCAGTATGAGCTCAGACTAGGCAACACTTCCTTTTCCAAAGCACCCTTTAGGCTTACATCCTTTCTTCAGGTCAGTTCTCTTTCTATCTCATTCTATCTGGGTACATTATTGAAAGACTGCTACCAATGGATTAGACCCACAGTTCTTTTTTTTTTTTTAATGTAAATTTATTTATTTTAATTGGAGGTTAATTACTTTACAATATTATATTGATTTTGCCATACATCAATATGAATCCGCCATAGGTATACATGTGTTCCCCATCCTGAATCCCCCTCTCTTCTCCTTCCCCTTACACAGTGCTGATAAAAATTTGGTCTTATACCCCTGGATCAGAGTCATCTGACATTCTTGTTAAAATTGCTAGTCCCGGTGTCTCATCCCAGACCTTCCTAATTATACTGACTGGGTTTTTTGAAGCTGAAAAAACGATCCTTCTGCGAGTGTATCAGGTGATGGAGACATAATTTTCAGAACCACGATTCTGTGGTTTCATTCTTACACTGTTTTACTTGTTTATAGTAGCTATCACCTATAATCCTTATTTTATAACTAATTGTAATTTAATCAATTGTAATTGATTAATTGTAATATTTATTTCCCAGGTCATGACTTTCGTTAAAGCAAGACTAACACCAGTCCCTTTCACTACATCTCCATCAAGACAGACTCTTTTAGAAGGGATATATTTTCTGCAGTAATAGATAAGCAGAAAATATGAATACAAATGTTCTCTGAGAGGTTAAATTCATCAGTCTGTACTGAAATATGCAGGGCAATTTGCTCTCCCACCGTCCATTTTCTATTTTGGCAAATGCTCTGGTGGTCACTATATTCCCACACATGGAGGCTGTATTGTGAGAATTTAATTTATGGGATTCAATTCTCCTTATTTGGTAATAAGAGAAAAATTTCTTTACCATTTTGTGCTTAAACCTATTTGTTGGGGCATAGACAGTACTCAATTGCATTTAATTTTTTATAAGTACATATAAAATTACCAAAGATTAAGCAACTCAAAACAATACAAATGTATTATCTTCTTATTTGTCATCCCAGACTCCAGAATAGCTTAACTAGGTCCTCTGCACAGAGCCTCAGAAGGTTGCAATCAACACATCATCCCACAAGCACCCTCAGAAAATAAATTTGCCTTCAAGGTCTTGCCACATAGGCCCCCCACCCCCCACAACATACAGCTTACATCTTCAAGGCCAGAAGAATATTCTTATGATCACTAAACTCTTTTTTAAAGGGCACATTTGATTAGGTCAGACTGCCCCAGGAAATCTCACTTTTCATTAACTAAAAGTCAATTGTTTAGGAACTTTATATTTACAAAAGCCTTTCACTTTTATCATATAATGTAACCTAATTACAGAAGTGAAATCCATCATTCTAATATGCCTGCCTATACTTGCATGGGTTGGGAATTATGCAAGTGTGTACATCAGGAGGCAGAAATCTTGGAGCCCATTTTATTTATTTTCTGCTTGTATAATTGTA
The DNA here is from genome assembly GCA_006410615.1 of Neotragus moschatus. Classification (NCBI taxonomy): domain Eukaryota; kingdom Metazoa; phylum Chordata; class Mammalia; order Artiodactyla; family Bovidae; genus Neotragus; species Neotragus moschatus. Next base: position 148,526 of record SJYA01000766.1, read on the forward strand.
CCTTGACCAAATCCAATATAATCAACTGAAAAATTTATAAAACAATCAGTTAACATAAAATGTCACTAGTAATAAAATTACTAGGAACCTATTTTAGAATCCTGGCTACCACAGCAATAAGTATTTGCTTGTTTTGAATTTCTTTTGTTTTTGCACTGGTTGTTCTGTTTTATTAAAGTAGCATGTCTATATGTCTAGCTATCATCAATGACTTTTGGTCTCCTTCCCTTTGTGTGGGAAATCATATTTTAAATATTCTTATATATGCTCCTAGAATATTCTATGCATTTAGAACTAATTTTCACACTGCTTTTTTTCACCTATCTCCAAAATATATCAATAGCAGCACATATACATCCACCACATACATATGAATATATATACATGTAAAGTTTCATTGCATATATGAACCACAAATTATTTAACTGCTGCTGCTGCTGCTAAGTCACTTTAGTCGTGTCCAACTCTGTGCGACCCTAGAAATGGCAGCCCACCAGGCTCTGCCATCCCTGGTATTCTCCAGGCAGGAACATTGGGGTGGGTTGCCATTTCCTTCTCCAATGCATGAAAGTAAAAGCAAAAGTGAAGTCGCTCAGTCGTGTCCAACTCTTAGCGACCCCATGGACCACAGCCTACCAGGCTCCTCCATCCATGGATTTTCCAGTCAAGAGTACTGGAGTGGGGTACCACTGCCTTCTCCAATTATTTAACTAGTCCTATATTAATAGAAATATATTTAATCTTTTATCATTACGTATATTTTTCTATTTAGATCAATTTTTTACTTTACAATATTGTATTGGTTTTGCCATACATCAACATGAATCTGCCATAGGTGTACAAGTGTTCCCCATTCTGAGTCCCTCTCCCACCTCCCTCCCATACCATCTTTCTATTTAGATAATTTTGCTTGTGTTCATATATTATGGAATAACTTCCCAGAAGCAGAATTCAGATAGTGCTCTTAATCTTTTGATATATATAGCCAGTTTTTTTTTCTTTTCAAAGATGTTGTATAAACTGTATATGGTTTCATTACATTATAATCAATACTGCATTGGAAAAATTTTAGCATTCCCAATCTGATAAGCAAACAATGACACTTCATTATTACTATACTTTGTGTTTTCTTAACTATGGATGTGATTGAGTAACATTTGATATATTTAAAAATCATCATAGCATCTGGTTCCATTACTCCACAGCAAATAGATGGGAAAAAATATGGAAACAGAGATAGATTTAATTTTCATGGGCTCCAAAATTACTGTGGACAGAGACTGCAGCCATGAAATTAAAAGACACTTGCAAACCTAGATAAAGTATTAAAAAGCAACAACATAACTTTGCTGACAAAGGTCCATATAGTCAAAGCTATGGCTTTTCCAGTAATCATGTATGGATGTGAGAGTTGGGCCATAAAGAAGGCTGAGCACTGAATAATTGATGTTTTCCAACAGTGGCTGGAGAAAACTCTTGACAGTCTCTTGGATAGCAAGAAGCTCAAAACAGTCAATCTTAAAGGAAATCAGCCCTGAATATACATTGGAAGGACTGATACTGAAGCTTCACTACTTTGGTTCCCTGATGCAAAGAGTTGACTTATTGGAAAAGACCCTGATGCTGGGGAAGACTGAGGACAGGAGCAGAAGAGGGCAACAGAGGATAAGATGTTTAGATGGCATCACCAACTCAATGGACATGAGTTTGAGCAACCCCAGGAGAGAGTGAAGGACAGGGAAGCCTGGTGTGTTGTAGTTCATGGAGTCACAAAGAATGAGACATGACTGATAGACTGAACAACAACATATCTTTCTTGATAAAATGTTTACTTATGCCCTTAACTAATTTCTATTCTATAGCATTTCTTGTCCTCTGGAACTTAGTGGAATATTCAAGGAGTAGAACTTATCCCAGTGAGAGAAGCAGAAAGTATACTCTTCTAAAGCCTTCAAAGCATAATGTATCATGTGAGCTTTTGCATCATCAAGAAATTCTATGATTGCCACTTCAGTCCATGGGATGACTGTTTTCTTCTCACTCCCTTCTGTTTCACTCAAGCACAATCATGTTCACATCATTTTGTTTCTGGGCCTTTGTAAGTAGGTAGCTTTAAAAATGCTTATGTTGAAATAAACAGGCACAAACTCAGAAAAATCTGCCTTTGAACTCCAGTTGTGATATCAGTCCATGTATAAATCTTTTAACTAGGTTAAAGCTCAGTGGTTGTGAGGCTTAAACTATTTATGTGTGAATAAGTTAAAGTATTTCATGAAAACAAGTCCTCTCACTTTTGGATACTGGTTTACTATATGATGCCAGCATTTTCTAAAAATTCTAATTTTAATCCACAAATGTTACAAATGATGTAGCACAAATAAATATACACAAATGTCAATCTTCTTTGTTACTTTACTCAGAAGAAAACGAACTATAAGCCCTAGCCAAAAAAACAATGTTTTGGGAGTTTGAAGTCTACAATGCTATAAAAATATAAAACTTTGCAAAATTTATTTTCTTAAGTTGTTAATAACATTTACCCATTTTATCAACCTGAGTTTAAAAATGCTTATTCTGAAAAGTTTCAAAATAACTAAGTACTACAGAAATGTAAAGAAAAATAACCTTATGGTCTACAGCAATATGAACAATATGAGAAATAACAGTGTTCAAATGGAATTAAACAGTGTTCAAATGAAATGAAAAGACACTTACTCACTGAAAGGAAAGTTATGACTAACTTAGACAACATATTAAAAAGCAGAGACATTATTTTGCCAACAAAGGTCTGTTTAGTCAAGGCTATGGTTTTTCCAGTAGTCATGTATGGATGTGAGATTTGGACTATAAAGAAAGCTGAGCACTGAAGAATTGATGCTTTTGAACTGTGGTGTTGGAGCAGACTCTTGAGAGTACCTCGGACTGCAAGGAGATCCAACCAGTCCATCCTAAAGGAGATCAGTCCTGGGTGTTCATTGGAAGGACTGATGTTGAAGCTGAAACTCCAATACTTTGGCTACCTGATGCGAAGAGCTGGCTCATTTGAAAACACCCTGATGCTGGGAAAGATTGAGGGCAAGAGGAGAAGAGGACGACAGAGGATGAGATGGCTGGATGGCATCGCTGACTCGATGGACATGAGTTTGAGTGAACTCCGGGAGTTGGTGATGGACAGGGAAGCCTGGTGTGCTGCAGTTCATGGGGTTGCAAAGAGTCAGACATGACTGAGCAACTGAACTGAACTGAACTGAACTGAAATGGGGGACAACACTTGAAAAGTTATATCAATAGATAGGAGTAAAGGTAACTCTTTGAAAAGGTTAAGAGGATAAATTTGTACTGTCATTAGACTCATGCTTTTACTAAGGCCTAAAGAAAAGTATCACCTTAAAACTTCTTAAATATGCTTTCTAAAACATTTTGTTTAAAAATATAAATGACTATCAGCAAATAGCATTTTTTAAACTTCATATATTAATTTGGGAGGAAATCCTTAGTAACTAAGACTTTACATTGGAAAACTCTGAGATCATAAATATAATGAGCAATCTAGCCCCTGCTCCACCAGCCCTTCAGCCTTCACATTAGAAGGGTGCCTGAATTCTACCTGAAGGTTTATTCCCACCTCAGATCATTCTATGCTATAAAAACAAATAAGGACAGATTCACATTTCATAATCAAGGCAGGCTGTCTGCTGGTCCCTTCCACTGGGGTGAGGAAATGTGTGTAGGGTTGATGGGCATAGAGGCTGTATGAAGGGTTATTCCCTGCTAACCCTGGGCTGGACATTCTCAGTAATGTCAGTGTGCTATGCATGAACCTGACTCTTCAATTATACGTCTATTTGCTCTCAGACCAGGAAGTGAGGAGAGGCTGCCATAAGAACAGTATGTAAGATGCTCACATGCACCTTATAAAAACACACTCAGAAAAAATACAGAATTTAAGAACTCCACAGTATGTTTAACTTGGCCAGGATTGTTACTCCATCTGTTTCTGTAACAGTAAAACTCTAAAATGGAAGGGACATATATGCTTGTATAAAAGTAAAATACTCTATTGGAAGAAAGGGGAGAGGAGGAAAGAGCTGAGGAAAATCTCTCACTGCAATTAGTGTGGGGTACCCTGTGAGAAAATCACCTACTTAAAGGCAGAAGTTGAGTCAGTCGTATTCATATTTGTAATTTGAGTGTCTGCTCTAATGAGCAAAGATGTCAACTTTATATATAATGGAGATTCTTAAACTTGTGGCCAGGGAGTAAAGGACCAATGAGGCTATTTAGATGGAAAATTTTAAAAACGTTTAGTATAAAGGGTCTGGGGGTTTATGAAATTTCCCCCTTCCTGGGTATATGTGATAACCGCATCCATAATCTTATAGCTTTATACAGAATCTATTAGTTGAATTCATATCTCTTATCTCAGACCATTCAACTCACCATCTTCCAAAGAATCTGATTAAGTTAGAAGCATAAGGTCATTTACTTACTACTTCAGTGCATTAAGCAAGCTGCTTGACTTGCCTGAGTCTCAGTTTCCTCATCATAAAATGGTAATAATCATATCAACTTCACTGTTTCTCAATAATTTCAGACTGCCTTGCATATATGATAAATTGTTATTATTCTGACAATCATGGAAGCATTTTATCTGGGTTTCTAAAACTGTTTGCTAAAGCAAACAAGTTTCTGCCTGTCACCAATGTGTGGATCTCTTTGACAGAACAGGCTTTTCTTGTTGAATTTCCTTGTACTTGCTGCCAGTGAAACCTGTCCTGACCACCTGTATCCAACATCAGCTCCCAAGGAATCTATTAATATCCAGAACCTGGCCACTCCCAGTCTGGCTAGCTCCCTGACTCAAGGTTCTATCACTGGTTTACCTGGTGAACACATTTTTGAATTTAGCAAAACACAGTGATAAATTCAACACATATTCCAATGAAATTCAGTATGAGTGCTTTGTTTGAAATTTCTTCACTTTAGATATCCTTCTTTTTCTAGATAACTTATGAACTCACTTTAAGCTTCCACAATGTCAAAGTGGAAAGTGTTAGATAAATTTTTATGGATTAGCATAGCAAAGGAATAAAAATAAGCTAATAATTTTATTAATATGATTAGTATATTCTTATGTGGTTGCTTTCAAATGTAATTTGGAGTTTATGCTGAGTTGTGTCATAGAACTGGACTTGTTTGACAGACTCAGAAAATTCAAAATTCCAATTATAGACACAATATTTTCCAAACCCAAACATACACATACATACTTCATTAGCGAAACCTACTTCAAGTGGTATTCTGTTCACCCATTCTTTAGTAGTTTTGTTATTTAATACTATTTATTATTATTACATAATTACAGTATTACATAATATTATTACTATTAAAGTAGAGATGATGATTGAATGTTTTCTTATCATAAGCAAAGAAAATTAAAATGTACTTGTTTACACCAGACTCCACGTACTTGAGTTCTGGACTTTCCTTTCTTAGGTAGAAATTGTCTGTTTTTGTGGCTAAATCATGGAAGAGCTTCTTGAATGCATCCTTTTCTTGTCTCTAATTTGGAATATCTAAGTAAGCTTTTGCATCCAGTCCCATCACTTCATGGCAATTAGATGGGTAAACAATGGAAACAGTGACAGATTTTATTTTCTTGGCCTTCAAAATCACTGTGGACAGTGACTGAAGCCATGAAATTAAAAGACACTTGCTCCTTGGAAGAAAAGCTATGAAAAACATAACCTAGAAAAACAAACCTAGACAGCGTATTAATAAGCAGAGACATTACTTTGCCTACAAAGGTCAAAGCTGTGGATTTTCCAGTAGTCACATATGGATGTGAGAGTTTGACAGTAAAAAAGGCTGCATGCCAAAGAATTGATGTTTTTGAACTGTGGTGTTGGAGAACACTCTTGAGAATCCCTTGGGCTGCAAGGAGATCAAACCAGTCCATCCTAAAGGAAATTCATTGAATATTCTGAAATACTCTGAAAGTTCATTGGAAGGACTGATGCAGAAGCTGAACTTCCAGCACTTTGGTTACCTGATGCAAAGAGCTGACTCACTGGAAAGGACACTGATGCTAGGAAAGACTGAGGGCAGGAGGAGAAGGGGATGACAAAAGATGAGATGGTTGGAAGGCATCACTGACTCAATAGACATGAGTTTGAGCAAACTCCGGGAGATGATGAGGGACAGGGAAGCCTGGGGTGCTATAGTCCAGGGAGTTGGAACAAGTTGAACATGACTAAGTTGAACATGACTGAACAAGCTGTTGAACTATTGGATAATCCTTGTTTGAACTTCAGGGAGGGAAGAGACTTACCTGATCCTTGGTGGCTATTGAGACAGTCATGCATTAACTAAGCCACCCTTACAGGTCCCTGAGAATGCTGGAAAGGGAGTTGAGCAGGTTCATCTCTGAGAGCTCTAGCCTTTAGGTCCTTGAGGCAGTCAGTAAAGAGGGACACTGTAAGCTAATCTCTGACCAGAGAACAATGCTTGACTAAAAAAACATGAGGAGCAATTGTAGTGACAGTGAGCAGCAGGAATCGAAATCAGATATTTTCTCCCCCACTTTCTTTAGCCTGAGCCAAAAACATAAGATTCTCGTGTATGACAAAGAATGGGTAAGAAGGCTGTACACAAGAGCTGCTATTGGGCCTGGAAGGTAAGGTCACAAATTTTCCCTAACCATAAAAGATACTCACTGATATAACTTGACTTATGATTTCATTTGTTTCATGGATCCATGTCCCTGACCCATTTATGTCTTCACCCACATATACTTTAGAAAGACTTGAGAGATTATTCTAGAATTTCTGTTTCTGCCTCTATCTGAAACAAAACTCAGTAATGGGTTTCTATGAAGTCACTCTATAATGAGCATGTGTGAGTGCAGAATACCTACACCTGGCAGGAAATATAAAGCACAAGTCGGATATCAGCTATTCTAAGTCGACCAAGCAATTCAACACTGTTGGTTTTCTACATTCCACATATTGAATTCAGAGGAAAGTCTGTCTGACCCAGCTTGCAAAGACTTGCTTAATTGTCTTCTGTGGCATCTCTTTCAAGGTGGATACAAGTCCACAGACACACATCTTGGTGATGGCATGAAACCTCTGTGCAAAATAGAAAATTATACCCTTTCTCTTCCTATGTGGCTGTAACCTAATGGTAAAGTTTCAGAGGGTTAGTAAGCAGCAGGCAAGCTGAATTTCAGCTACCAGTTTCCCCTTTTGGCTGGATACTCTTATATTCAGGAGGTAAACTGCACAACCCTGTTTGGTAGCCCTAATTCCTTGTTCAGCTTTCTGAAACTAGTGATCCTTGGATAGAAATCAATAAACCTTTTCAATAAGTTTTTAAAAAGTTCTCACTTACCTATAATTCCTTTTTTAAAGTATCAAAATATGTATATAAGCAGTGGAAAATTAGTTCAATACACTTAAGAATCACTTGCATATATTTCACAAGGCACATTCATCAACACATTATGAATGGTTTTACTGTGAAAATTTGAGAATAAAAATAGAATTGTGTTCTTGCAATTAACCTTAGGAGTAGGAAAAACAAACTTTTATAGAAAATAAAGCAGACATCAGGAAGACAGGATGGCGGTACTATGGAGGATGACAGAAAGGATTTGGCAGCAATGCCAGGAGGATGGATCCTGGGTGCTGTCCACTTAGTTTTGGGGTTTGGAACCCTGAGCTGTCACAGCACCTTCTTGTGAAAGAGCTTCAGAAAATTTAAATCTGTCTCTAAGCGACAGACACATCAATAATATATCTATATGTGGAACAACTCTCACAGAACATCTACTGAACACTGGCAGAAGACCTTAGGCTTCTAACAAGGCAAGACAGTCTGCACATAACTGAACTTCGGTGCTGGATGCCTGATGCCAAACAACCAACAAGAGAGGTGTAACACAGCAGATCAGCTGTCTGAAGTCATACCAAGTTCATTTACACCCAAAACACAGCACCTGACGTGACACTGCCGATCAGAGGAACAAGATTCAGCTAAACCCACCAGAGTTCAGGCACTAGTCCCTCCCAGCAGGAAGCCAACACAAGCCCTTGGACCAACCTCACCCACCTGGGGCAGACACCAGAAAGAACTATAATCCTGCAGCCTGCAGAAAGGAGACCACAAACACAGAAAATTAGACAAAATGAGATGACACAGAAACATTTTGCAGATAAAGTAGCAAGGTAAAAACCTACAAGACAAAATAAATGAAAATCAAATGGACAATCTACCTGAAAAATAATTTAGAGTAATGATAGTAACAAGACCTTGGAAACAGAATGGAGACATGAGTCAAGAAAAGACAAGAAATGTTTCAAAAGGAACTAGAAGAACTAAAGGAAAAATAGTGATGAACAACACAATAATTGAAATTAAAACAAAAACAACTCTAGAAGGAATCAATAGCAGAATAACTGAGGCAGAAGAATGGATAACTGTGCTGGGAAACAGAATGGCAGAAATAACTGCCACAGAACAGACTAAAGAAAAATAAAAGGATGTAAGGAAAAGAGGACAGTCTCAGAGACCTCTGGGACAACATTAAATGCAACAACATGCAAATTACAGGGGTCCCAGAAGAATAAGTGGAAGAAACAGGGTCAGAGAACATATTTGAAGAGATTATAGTTGAAAACTTCCCTAACATGGGGAAGGAAATAGCCACCCAAGTCCAGGAGGTACAGAGAGCCCCATTCAGGACAAATCCAAGAAGAAACGTGCAGAGACACGTATTACTCAAACTAAAATAAATAAATACAGAGAAAAAAATATTAAAAGCAGAAAGGGAAAGGCAACAAATAACATACAAGACGGTTTCCATAGAGTTTTTGTGCAATTTTCAACAAAACTCTGCAAACTAGAGGAGAGTGGCAGGATACATTTAAAGTTATAAAATAGAGAAGCCTACAACCAAGATTACTCTACACAGCAGAGACTTAATCCAGATTTGAAGGAGAATAAAAAGCTTTACAGACTTGCAAAAGCTAAGAGAACTTAGCACCACCAAACCAGCTTTACAACAAATGCTAAAAGAGCTTCTAAAGTTAGGAAATGAAAGAGAAGAAAAAGATATACAAAGACAACTCCAAAACATTAAGAAAATGGCAGTAGATACATACATATTAATACTTACCTTAAGTATAAATGGATTAAATGTTCCAACTAAAAGACACAGACTAGCTGAATAGTTATGCTAGTTACTTAGAATACAAGAAGGAGTCCAAAGGCAATGGCACCCCACTCCAGTACTCTTGCCTGGAAAATCCCATGGATGGAGGAGCCTGGTAGGCTATAGTCCACGGGAGCGCCAAGAGCTGGGCTCGACTGGGCGACTTCACTTTCACTTTTCAGTTTCATGCATTGGAGGAGGAAATGGCAACCCACTCCAGTGTTCTTGCCTGGAGAATCCCAGGGATGGGGGAGCCTGGTGGGAGACCGTCTATGGGGTCGCACAGAGTCGGACACGACTGAAGCAACTTAGCAGCAAAAGAAGACAAACAGAGGGAAAAAGCCCGAAAAAAAGGTAACAAAGGAAAAATTTGCAGATCAGAGTAGGACCTCAGATGAAACAGAAATGCCCCTTTCCGGATTGGTGACAGGTTCTAGCCCTAATTTTCATAGTGCAGGCTTGTGGGGGGTGGGGGGTGGTGTTTTTGGGGGGAGGAGACAAAAAGTATGAAAAGAGGGAGCCAAAACTGGTTGAGGCCTCTCCTTTGGGGTCAGCCCACCCTCACATTTTGGGGTATCCTATCCTTTGTTTACTGTGAGCTGTAACTGAGGTGTAACACTGGTCCTTCATTTCAAATCTTTGTTGTGTTAAAACAGAACTGAGGAACTTATGCACTCTCCCAACATATCCAAAAGCAAGACTCATATATACGTTGTCTACAAGAGACCTACTTCATTTGTAGGGACACATACATATTGAAAGTGAAGGTATGGAAAATAATATTCCATGAAAATGGAAATCAAAAGAAAGCCGTAGTAGCGATACACATATCAGAAAAAAGTTAACTTTAAAGTAAAGACTATTATAAGACACAAGGAAGGACAATATATAATGACAAAGGGAAAAATCCAAGAAGAAGATATACCAATTGTAAATATTTATATGGGGGCTTCCCTGGTGGCTGGTAAAGAATCTAACTGCCAGGGCAGGAGATGTGGATTTGATCTCTGGGTTGTGAAGATCCCCTGGAGAAGGAAATGGCAACCTACTCCATACTTGCCTGGGAAACCCCATGGACAGAAGGAACCTCACAGGCTATTTAGTCCATGGGGTCACAAAGGAGTCTAACATGACTTAGTGATTAAAGAACAAAAGAAAATATTTATGTACTCAATATAGGAGCGACTCAATACATAAAGCAAATGCTAACATCCATTAAGGGGTAAATGAAGAGGAACACAATCATAGTGGGGGACTTTAACACTCCACATATACAAATGAATAGATTATTCAAACAGAAAATTAATAAGGAAATACAAGCCTTAAGTGACACATTAGATCCAACATAATTAATTTATGTGGCATTTCATATGAAAGCAGCAGAATACACTTTATTCTCAAGTGCAAATGGAACATTCTCCAGGATAGATCACATCTTGGATACTAATCAAGCCTTGATAAATTTAAGAAAATTAAGAATATATCAAGGTTGGTTTTTTTTTTTTTTTTCCCAACCACAAATTTGAAACCATGAAGTTAGAAATCAATTACAGGGGAAAAATAAACTGTAAAAGTACAAACACAGAGAGGCTAAACAATATGCTACCAAATTTAACTAATGGATCACTGAGAAAATTAAGAAATACCTAGAAAAAATTGAGAATGAAACATAACGACTCAAAACCTAGTTCAGTTCAGATCAGTTCAGTCACTCAGTCATGTCCGACTCTTTGCAATCNAAACTGTAAAAGTACAAACACAGAGAGGCTAAACAATATGCTACCAAATTTAACTAATGGATCACTGAGAAAATTAAGAAATACCTAGAAAAAATTGAGAATGAAACATAACGACTCAAAACCTAGTTCAGTTCAGATCAGTTCAGTCACTCAGTCATGTCCGACTCTTTGCAATCCCATGAATCGCAGCATGCCAGGCCTCCCAGTCCATCACTAACTCCCGGAGTTCACTCAGACCCACGCCCATCGAGTCAGTGAGGCAATCCAGCCATCTCATCCTCTGTCATCCCCTTCTCCTCCTGACCCCAATCCCTCCCAGCATCAGAGTCTTTTCCAATCAGTCAACTCTTAGTATCAGGTGGCCAAAGTACTGGAGCTTCAGCTTTAGCATCATTCCTTCCAAAGAAATCCCAGGGCTGATCTCCTTCNTGGACAGGGAGGCCTGGCATGCTGCAATTCATGGGATCGCAAAGAGTCGGACACGACTGAGTGACTGAAATGAACTGAACTGAAGCTGTCTGATCATGTTCATAAATGCAAAAAATTAGTCTGTGCATTTCCAAAAGAATATTACCTTCCCAGAATATCAGAAAAATAGAACACTGTTGGAATTAGGAAACATTTAAAAAGTTGAAATTACTTGTGATAAAGAGGGGAAGACTAGTGAATTTTTATTAATCCTCTTCAGGCATCTAAGTGCATACCAACCTGAGAACAGAAAAACAATATTTGCTTAAAAGAAGTACCTCTCTGTAGTTAAAAGACAATAAAATAAACAATAGTAATTTAAAAATCTAAAGAAAAAAGCACAAGAGTGTGTAAAACATTCCTCAATTCCCTATGTGCATTATAATTCACTTTTGGCTTAACAACAAGTAACCCCAAAATATCAACCAACCCCCAAATATCAAGTTTGTCACACCATTTATTTTTGTTCACATTGTATGAGAACTAAAGGTTGGCTGCAGTTCTGCTGGGTGTGGCTAAGCTTGGCTTGACTTGATTGGGCCCTGTGCTGCACTATGCTTTGTTGGGATTGACTCTATTTCTGTCTTTTTTTGGAACCTAGGCTGAAGGAGTTTTGAGAATATGTTATGAAGGATGACACGAATGATATGAGCTGCTTAAAGAACGAATTTAAAATTTCTGCTTCAGCATGATACCTATAAACATTTGATTTGTACACCACCAGCCAAAGAAAATTGTATGACAACATCCAAAATCAATGAGGCAGAAAAATATAGTGTATGTATTAACTTCATGTGGTTGCTGTAACAAATTACCACAACTGGGTGGCTAAAAGTAACAGAAAACTATTTCTCAAAATTCTGGAGACCAAAGGCCCAAAGTCAGAGTCACTGCACTGAAATCAAGATATTGACCAGGTGGAACTCCCTACAGAGGATCTGGGGGAGAATATGTTCCCTGTTTCTTTCAAGTTTTGGTGGCTACCAACATTACTTACAGAAATGGTATGGACCTAACAGAAGCAGAAGATATTAAGAGGTGGAAACAATATACAGAAGAACTATACAAAAAAGACCTTAAAGACCCAGATAGCATCAGTATGAACAAAGCTAGTGGAGGTGATGGAATTCTAGTTGAACTATATCAAATCCTAAAAGATGATACTATGAAAGTGCTGCACTCACTATGTCAACAAATTTGAAAAACTCAGCAGTGGCTACAGGACTGGAAAAGGTCAGTTTTCATTCCAGTCCCAAAGAAAGGCAATGCCAAAGAATCTTCAAACTACTGCATGATTGCCCTCTTCTCACATGCTAGCAAAGTAATGCCCCAAATTTTCCAAGCCAGGCTTCAACAGTACATGTACTGCAAAATTGCAGATGTTCAAGCTGGTTTTAGAAAAGGCAAAGGAACCAGAGATCAAATTGCCAACATCCACTGGATCATTGAAAAAGAAGAGAGTTCCAGAAAAATATCTACTTCTGCTTTATTGACTATGCCAAAGCCTTTGACTGAGTGGATCACAACCAACTGTGGAAAATTCTTAAAAAGATGGGAATACCAGACCATCTTACCAAGCTCCTGAGAAATCTGCATGCAGGTCAAATGGCAACAGTTCAAACTGGACATGAAACAACAGATTGGTTCCAAACAGGAAAAGGAGTATGTCAAGGCTGTATATTGTCACCTTGCTTAATTAACTTATATACAGACTACATCATGAGAAATGCCAGGCTGGATGAAGCACAAGCTGGAATCATGATTTCTGGGAGAAATATCAATAACATCAGATGTGTAGATGACACCACCCCTATGGCTGAAAGTGAAGTAATAAAGAGTCTATTGATGAAAGTGAAAGAGAAGAGTGAAAAAGTTGACTTAAAGCTCAACATTCAGAAAACTAATATCATGGTATCTGGTCCCATCACGTCATGGCAAATAGATGGGGAAACAATGGAAACAGTGATAGACTTTATTTTGGGGGGCTCCAAAATCACTGCAGATGGTGACTGCAGCCATGAAATTCTTGCTCCTTGGAAGAAAAGTTCTGACTGACCTAGACAGCATATTAAAAAGCAGGGACATTATTTTGCCAACAAAGGTCCATCTAGTCAAAGCTATGGTTTTTGAGAGTCCCTTGGACTTCAAGGAGATCAAACCAGTCAATCCTATAGGTAATCAGTCCTGAATATTCATTGGAAAGACTGATGCTGAAGCTGAAACTCCAATACTTTGGCCATGTGATGAGAAGAACTGACTCATTGTAAAAGACCCTGATGCTGGGAAAGATTGAGGGCAAGAGGAGAGGGGGACGACAGAGGGCGAGATGGTTGGATGGCATCACCAACTCGACTGACATGAGTTTGAGTAAGCTCTGGGAGTTGGTGATGAACTGGGAAGCCTGATGTGCTGTATGTAATCCATGGGGTCGCAAAGAGTCAGACACGACTGAGTGACTGAACTGAATATTACTTGCCTTGTAGCCATTATCCATTATCATCCCAGTCTCTATTTGTCTTATACATTGATGCCTCTTATGTGTGTATGAATTAAATCTCTCTATGTCCCTTTTACAAAGATATATGACATTTAGGGCACACAAAAGTCAACTCAGCGAACTTGGAGGAATCAATACTACAGTGCATTAAAAGACTATCAGAATAGTCATTGTCTTGGTTGGTTGTAACTGTCAGCTAATGCTTTTTAGTTTTCTTCCAGCTCTGAAATTTCCTTATTAAAATGAAACGGTCAAAAGATTAATGTTTTTAACATAATACGTACCAACATTTTCTGTCTTAGTTCTTGCAATAGAGATGGATTACCGTGTATCTGGAGCCCATGTTTCTATCTTAGTGTTTTAATTCCCAAGGTGCTGGGAGAAAGATGTTGTTGCTTGGCAATGTACCATACAACATGCAAATCTGTGTATGTTTTGTGAATATACACAGTTCACAGGTGAACACAGTAGAAAAATACATACATGCAACTTGTTCCATTTCACCTACCAACCCTTCAACTATAGAAGATAATGTTACATATAACTGTGGAGAACCCATAGATATATGAAGCAGACAATGGTAAATGTAAGGGAGAGACAAACCATGACCTAATAATTCTGGATGTCTTTTCAGGTAGTGGCAGTGATTAAAATTTAAAAATGAAAGATCTTAAAGACGAAGTCCAATGGATCACTTATACATAAAAATATTTTTTCCAAATCAACAGCTCTGTAAAACCATGAATTCCTCAAAAGCAGGAATCTGACTTACTATTATATTTATCCTATTGCTTGGCATACTGGGATTAGTTAATAAAATATAAATAAACACATTACTGTTTCAATCAGATAAATTCAATTTCAAGACTGAATATAAATATTTCATGTCATATACTCAATTTATAATTGAGCTAGCAAGATGTTACTTTGCAATTCCCTGGAGAGCTTCTCAGATGTACTCTGAAACCCTTGCCATATCTGGAGGGCAGGGGCAAACTGAAGAGTCAGACGACTCCATACTGCTAAGGAGGCAAATTTAATAAGCAAGGGAACGTACATATGAAGTTTGTCTTGTGCAGCTGTAAGACCACTAGGGATCTCTGAACTCTCCCACCAGAATCTCTTGTTTTTACATTGACATCATGACTGATTTAAATATTATATTAGTTTAAGGTTTATAACATTGATTCAATATTTTTATCGGTTATATTGTACTCTTTTTAAAGATTCTATAAAATATTGGCTACATTCCCTATGCTGTAGAGTATAACCTTATACTTATTTATTTTATACATAGTAGTTTATACCACTTAATCTTCAGCCTTATATCTCCCACCTCTCTTTTCTCTCCCCACTGGTAACAACTAGTTTGTTCTCTATATATGTGAATCCGTTTCTATTCTGCTATGCTCATTAATTTCATTTTTTTAGCTTTGACATATGTTATAACATATAGTACTTGCCTTTGTCTGACTTATTTCACTTAGCCTAATACCCTCCAGGTCCATTCATGTTGTTACAAATGTCGAAATTTCACTCTTTTTTATGGCTGATTTTTAAATATATACATATATATACATACATACATATATACATGCATACATATATATATATAGTACCACCACATATATACCACCACATATTTTTTATCCATTCATCTGTTGATGAAGAAAACATTTATAAATGATATGACTGATAAGTGATTAATACCAAAAATATATAAACAACTCATACAACCAAGTAACAAAAACCAAACAACTCAATTAAAAAATGGACAGAACTCAATAGATATTTTCCCCCAAAAAAAGACATACTGATGGCTATCAGGCATATAAAAAGTTGCTCAATGTCACTAATCATAAGAGAAATGTATTCAAAACCACAATAAGAATCCCCTCACACCTGTCAGAATGACTGTAATCAAAAAGACCAAAAATAACACACATTAGTGAGCATGTGGAGAAAAGGAAACCCTGCTACACTGTTAATGGGAATGTAAATTGGTGCAATTACTAGAAATCAGTGAACTAAAATGGACTGGAATGGGTAAATTTAACTCAGATGACCATTATATCTACTACTGTGGGCAAGAATCACTTAGACGAAATGGAGTAAGCCCTCATAGTCAACAAAACAGTCCAAAATGCAGTACTTGGATGCAATCTCAAAAATGACAGAATGATCTCTGTTTGGTTCCAAGGCAAATCATTCAATATAATGGTAATTCAAGTCTATGCCCAGCCAGTAATGTTGAAGAAGCTGAAGTAGAATGGTTCTATGAAGACCTATAAGACCTTTTAGAAGTAACAGTCAAAAGGATGTCCTTTTTATTATAGGGGACTGGAATGCAAAAGTAGGAAGTCAAGAAACACCTTGAGTAACAAGCAAATTTGGCCTTGGAATAAGGAATGAAGCAGGGCAAAGACTAATAAGAGTTTTGCCAAGAGAATGCGCTGGTCATAGCAAACACACTCTTCCAACAACACAAGTGAAGATTCTACACATGGACATCACCAGATAGCCAATACCAAAATCAGATGGATTATATTCTTTGCAGCCAAAGATGGAGAAGCTCTATACAGTCAGCAAAGACAAGACCAGGAGCTGACTGTGGCTCAGATCATGAACTCCTTATTGCCAAATTCAGACTAAAGTTGAAGAGAGTAGGGAAAACCACTAGATCATTCAGGTGTGACCAAAATCGAATCCCTTACAATTATACAGTAGAAGTGAGAAATAGATTTAAGGGACTAGATCTGATTAGACAGAGTGCCTGATGAACTATGGACACAGGTTCATGACATTGTGCGGGAGACAGGGAGCAAGACCATCCCAAGAAAAAGAAATGCTAAAAAGCAAAATGGCTGTCTGAGGAGACCTTACAAATGCCTATGAAAAGAAGACTCATGAAAAGCAAAAGAGAAAAGGAAAGATATACCCCTTTGAATGTAGAGTTCCAAAGAATAGCAACGAGAGATAAGAAAGCCTTCCTCAGTGATCAGGGCAAAGAAATAGAGGAAAACAATAGAATGGGAATGACTAGAGATCTCATCAAGAAAATTAGAGATATCAGAGAACATTTCATGCAAAGATGGACTCAATAAAGGACAGAAATGTTATGGACCTAACAGAAGCAGAAGATATTAAAAAGAGGTGGCAAGAATACACAGAAGAACTACAAAAAAGACCTTCATGGCCCAGATAATCACGATAGTGTGATCACTCACCTAGAGCCAGACATCCTGGAATGTGAAGTCAAGTGGGCCTTGGGAAGCTTCACTATGAACAAAGCTAGTGGAGATGATGGAATTCCAGGTGAGCTATTTCAAATCCTAAGCTGATGCTGTAACAGTGCTGCACTCAATATGCCAGCAAATATGGAAAATGCAGCAGTGGCCATAGGACTGGAAAAGGTCAGTTTTCATTCCAATCCCAAAGAAAGGCAATAGCTCAACATTCAGAAAACTAAGATCATGGCATCTGGTCCCTACACTTCATGGCAAATAGATGGGGAAACAGTGGCAGACTACTTTTTTTTGAGGGGGGTGGGGCGGGTCTAAAATCACTGCAGATGGTTCTGTAGCCATGAAATTAAAACATACTCCTTTGAAGAAAAGTTCTAACCAACCTAGACAACATATTAAAAATCAGAGACATTACTCTGCCAACAAAAGTCCATCTAGTCAAGGCTATTGTTTTTCCAGTAGTCATGTATGCATGTGAGAGTTGGATTATAAAGAAAGCTGAGCGCTGAAGAATTGATGCCTTTGAACTGTGGTGTTGCAGTAGACTCTTGAGAGTCCCTTGGAGTGAAAGGAGATTCAACCAGTCTATCCTAAAGATCAGTCCTGAGTGTTCATTGGAAGGAATGATGCTGAAGCTGAAACTCCGATACCTTGGCCACTTTATGCAAAGAACTGACTCATTGGAACAGACCTGATGCTGGGAAAGATTGAAGGTGGAAGAAGGGGATTACAGAATCACAGAGGATGAGATATTTGGATGGCATCACCAACTCAATGGACATGAGTCTGGGTAAACCCTAGGAGTTGGTGATGGACAGGGAGGCCTGGCATGTCACAGTCCATGGGGTCACAAAGAGTCCCACATGACTGAGTGACTGAACTGAAGCGAACTATGGAAAACAATATGGAGGTTACTCAAGAAAACTAAAATCAACTATGATATGAGTCACCTATTCCACTCCTGGGTATACATCCAAAAAAATGAAAACATTAAATGAAAAGATATGTGCATCTCAATCTTCATAATACTATTATTAAAATAGCTAAGATATGGGCGCAACCTAAGTGTCCACCAAGAGAATGTTAAAAATTTATTAGAAGCCTTAACCAGGCTGTTTTATATACTGTTCAGACAGCTTCAACACCACAGTACTCTCTCACAGCTTTGTTCCTGGGCAGCTTTTAGTGCAGGGAAGGCAAACAGAGTGCATATCTCAAGGGCAAGCAAGAGGGTGATGGGCCTCTGATTGCCCCAGAGGTCTAATTCATATGTCAACCAGTTGTAATGTCCTTTCAAAGACCTTCCCCACAAAAAATTAATCTTCCAGATTATTTTGGTTTAAGGTGCTTAATATGAATTTCAAAACTGGTGAAATATTATAAATGACTTTAAAAGTACAACTTTAAAGATGATTTGATCCCACTTTATTAGCAAAGCTGATCCTTAACATAATTCAAATAGAATTGAACTGTATTGAAAAATTGAACTGTTTTATTTCAATATGGGTTAATATCAGCCAAAAAATTAGCTTAGGATATATTCACTTTAGTTTACAGTTGCTAATCTGAAAATTGGTTTGACATCATGAAGATAAACCTCAAATTCTATTCTGACAGTCTAAATGGAAAGAATATTGAAATGAGATGGTATTTCAGGCTGAAAACTGACAAATAAATCCAAAATCACTTTTTTGTAGACTACCCAGATACTTAATTATGCAGAACTTTAAAAAAACTTATTTTCCCTGTCCTTGATAGTAAAATTCTAGAAGTTTGGTTTTTTTTCCAGAAACTATAGTTTTATTTTTAAAATATCTCTTTAAATATTAGATCAATCTTATTCCTCACTGTGTTTTAGAAATAGAGCCAAGAGAATATATCTGCTGTGAATATGATATATGAATCCAATTAAAGTTGAATATTTAATACAAACATAAGAATTTAGGGATCTCAGATCTGCAACACTGTTAAGATTTTGTAAAATGATTAATAGTAAAATTAAAAGTCATTTTCTATATTATTTTACAACACATAAAATGTCACAGTATCTTAACACATATGTATCATGATATATACCTATATATTCATACCTACATATTATATTATGTAATATGTTTATACTTAATGAATTTGTATGTAAGTGAACTTTAGGTTTGAGCATGATTTTTACAGTCAACTTCTATTTAATAGAGCGATTTCCTGAAATAGGTCTTATGATGTTTTTTGAATGGGACAGGGACTTTACTTCTTTCAAGAAATTTCATTTATTGTTGAACAACTGACTTGCTGAATTCATCAAATATTCTGTCCTCGCATGTAGTTGTTTCCCAGCAAATGTATAATGAATTTACAAATTGAAAGCCACATAATTCTTTTTTAATATAAATTTATTTATCTTAATTGGAGGCTAATTACTTTATAATATTGTAGTGGTTTTGCCATACATTGACATCAGTCCGCCACGGGTATACATGATTTCCCCATCCTGAACCCCCCTTCCTCTTCCCTCTCCATCCCATCCCTCTGGGTCATCCCAGTGCACCAGCCCCTAGCACTCTGTATCATGCATTGAACCTGGACTGGCGATTCGTTTCACATATGATAATATACATCTTTCAATGCCATTCTCCCAAATCATCCTACCCTCGCCCTCTCCCACAGAGTCCAAAAGACTGTTCTATACATCTGTGTCTCTTTTGCTGTCTTGCATATAGGGTTACTGTCACCATCTTTCTAAATCCCATATATATGTGTTAGTATACTGTATTGGTGTTTTTCTTTCTGGCTTACTTCACTCTGTATAATAGGCTCCAGTTTCATCCACCTCATTAGAACTGATTCAAATGTATTCTTTTCAATGGCTGAGTAATACTCCATTATGTACCACAGCTTTCTTATCTATTTGTCTGCTGATGGACTTCTAGGTTGCTTCCATGTCCTGGCTATTGTAAACAGTACTGCAATGAACACTGGGGTACAAGTGTCTCTTTCAATGCTGGTTTCCTCAGGGTGTATGCCCAGTAGTGGGATTGCTGGGTCATAAGGCAGTTCTATTTCCAGTTTTTTAAGGGATCTCCACACTGTTCTCCATAGTGTGAAAGCCACATAATTCTTGCTTCTAAGTCGCTTCAGTCGTGTCCGACTCTGTGCGACCCCATAGATGGCAGCCCACCAGGCTCCGTCATCCCTGGGATTCTCCAGGCAAGAACACTGGAGTGGGTTGCCATTTCCTTCTCCAATGCATGAAAGTGAAAAGTGAAAGTGAAGTCGCTCAGTCATGTCCGACTCTTAGCGACCCCATGGATTGCAGCCTACTAGGCTCCTCCGTCCATAGGATTTTCCAGGCAAGAGTACTGGAGTGGGGTGCCATTGCCTTCTCCGACATAATTCTTAACTTTCATCAACTAATCCTAGTTCTCCTTCTGTAACTACACGAAATCAGTCTCATCCGCTACTCTATAATACTTGAATGTAGCTGTTTTGAGCTTCCAAGTCTACTTTTTCAGCATAAACACATCAACAAATAATTTTCCCCAGGGCAAAAAACTATTTCACAAAGGATATTCATTACATTCAGATTTTTATTTTCTTCAAATATAAAGCACACAATGAAACAGCCTAAGTTCAAATGAAACAACTGAAATACACTCTGTTTGAAATACACTCTGTTATGTTTCTATTAATGAAAGTCAAGATTTTATTTAGTCTCAGCAGACTATTAAGATTCACTATTCTTGTGGTTAAAATAATTTCTATTGTTGTAGTTCTTGCTTGTATGTTTGGCTTTCAGTTTTGTTTTGCTTTTAAATTATTAAGCTAATTTTTGCACATCCTTACTTTTAAAATCAGGAAGGGTGAAAACATAGCCCCTATAAAAGACACTGGCCATTTTCCTTGCAAGCTTGAGATGCCAGCTCAGAATTTTTCTCACATTTTGGTGTTGACTTATATTACTATACTCATTTGTCTATACTTCTAATCTTGATTTCAAGATGTACATTTATATATACAGTTAAACTTTAAACAATGTAGGGGTTAGGGTTGCCAACCCTCCTAGCACTCGAAAATCTGTGTAACTTTACTGTGGGCCCTCTGTTTCCATAGTTCCTCATCTGCACATTCAACCAACTGCAGATCATGTGGTACTGTGGTATGTATTAACTGAGAGAAATCTACATACATGCAGACCTGGAAAGTTCAAACATGCTGTTCAAGGGTAAACTGTATTATATTTAACTAAGTTAGTCTGTATTGCTATCTTATTTGTATGTTTTTGATTATCAGTTCTGCCAATTAACTTATAAGCTACTGTCCCTAACTTGCTCTCTGAAAATAAGATTTTTTTTTTTTTGGTCTTTTTCCAGATTGTCCCAATCTGATATTGGTCCACTTTTCTATTGTGTTTGAAATATTGAGTTGGCAGGCAATTACTTACCTTATAGTCTTTAATATTTTTATACTAATAGACCTCATTGTGGGCCTATTAGTTATCGGCCCTATTTTCAACTACTCCTTCCTCACAAACTTTTTTTCCCCTGAAAATTGCTTTTTTCCCTTTCATTTGATCATAAATATAGAGACAGAAAAGTCAACATTATAAAGAGGGAAATGGTTGCATTAGCAGATGATCATTTTTTTCCTTTTCTTGGTTAAGAATTTAGTCTATGTAAACTTATAGTCCTTAAAATAATTATGAAGATTCTAACTTTGATTTTAAGTTAGTCTAGTTTGTTACATTCTTTATCTCTGAAGATTATTAATCATAAATGAGGAAACAAACCCAAAAAAAACTTTGTAATAGAAATAAATTTATTAGATGTCTGTATTTTAGAGGATTGAAAAGAAACTATTTATGGTATTAAATTTAATTATGATGGATATTAATTCACTGTTTACAGATTTAAAATATCCTAGAATGATGAATTTTAAATATTGTCTATGATACACAACATATTTTTATAATGAGAACACATTTAGATGACTGTTTATGATGTGTAAGCTACAATTTATCTCAATATTCTTTCTGTTTAATGCCAATCATTGTAGGATTAACATTTTAAATAAAAAATTCAAGATCTATGTTCCTGTATGTGTATCCAGATCTTGACAAAGTCTATTTCAAAGTATTAAATCATTAAATAATCAGTCATAAGTTGGAAGTCATCCAACATTGATAAGAAACTCTGGGTCTCAAAATGATTTTTTTCTATCCTCTTCCAGTGTATGGAAATGGCTATGAATTAATTCATTCCTTCTATTATGACTTTTCAGTTTTCGATATAAACAGAAAAATCACTATATGGTAAAACACTATTCTAATACCTATTCCCTAAATCTGACTGTTCCAGCTTACTTTAATTCAAGGGACTTTCTTGCTTGTTTATTTGCTTCTTCAACATTCATGACTGGTTGGGCTTCGCTGATAGCTCAGCTGGTAAAGAATCCACCTGCAATGCAGGAGACCCCAGTTCCATTCCAGGGTCAGGAAGATCCCCTGGAGAAGGATCTCCAGTATTCTTGGGCTTCCCTGGTGGCTCAGACAGTAAAGAATCCCTCTGACAAGGTGGGAGTCCTGGGTTCAATGCCTGGGTTGGGAAGATTCCTTGGAGGAGAACATGGCAACCCATTCCAGTATTCTCACCTGGAGCATAACCATGGACAGAGGAGCTGTTGGGGGGGGAAGGGTGTCACAAAAGCTGGACACGACTGAGTGACTAAGCACACAGGTCTCTGTTTGGCCCCTTTGACATTCCACAGACTGATTTTTTAACTTATTTGTTGATGTTAAATATCTGAGTGATAGAAAAAAAACTCATATCTCTGATAATGAATCATAAAACTATGGAAATTTTAGAATAGGCTCTTTGAGGCATCCTGGAAATTCTTAGAAGCAAAATGCCTGAACAAAGGTTGAGAGTAGGAAGGACAACCATTAGCTGCTAGAGCCAGAGCCAGAGATGCTTAAAATCTTTCAGTGAGTAAAAAAGGATATCCAATGCAGTAGGACAGTAACTGTAAACTCAGAATAATCCACAGCAAATGTATAACAGGGGAGACCTGAAGCAACTTTCATCAGACTTAGGGAAAATATTATTATTAAACCAAATAATACACTAAATTCAGTGATCTCATCTACTTTTGCAAATAAGTATCATTTAAAAATATTTTGTAAAGAAAGCATATTGGAGTTTCAGCTTCAGCATCAGTCCTTCCAATAAATATTCAGAACTGAACTGAACGACTGAACTGAACTGAAAAATATTTTGTAGTATTGCATAAAATATTTCTGTAACAATGATTATAGCTATATTGAAAAATATTTGTATTGAAAATAAATTTATCATTGGATTATTTGTAATTCTTCAGCATTCTGATATGTGAAACTAGTCCTAGAGGTATACCATACATATCCTGAATTCAGTTCAGTTTAGTTCAGTCCAGTCACTCAGTTGTGTCTGTCTCTTTGTGACCCCATGGACTACAGCATGCCAGGCCTCCCTATCCATCACCAACTCCCAAAGCTTGCTCAAACTCATATCCATCCAGTCAGGAATGCCATCCAATCACCTCATCCTCTGTCGTCCCCTTCTCCTCCTGCCCTCAATATTTCCCAGCATCAGGGTCTTTTCCAGTGAGTCAGTTCTTTGTATCAGGTGGCCAAAGTATTGAAGTTTCTGCTTCAGCATCAGTCCTTCCAATGAACACCAGGACTGATTTCCTTTAGGATTGACTGGTTGTATGTCTCTGCAGTCCAAGGGACTCTCAAGAGTCTGCTCCAACACCACAGTTCAAAACAATCAATTCTTCAGTGCTCAGTTTTCCTTATAGTCCAACTCTCACATCCATACGTGACTACTGGAAAATCCATAGCTTCACTACATGGACCTTTGTTGGCAAAGTAAAGTCCCTGCTTTTTAATGTGCTGTCTAGGATGGTCATAGCTTTTCTTCCAAGAAGTAAATATCTTTAAATTTCATGGCTGCAGTCACCATCTGCAGTGAGTTTTGGAGCCCCCCAAAATAAAGTCTGTCACTGTTTCCATTGTTTCCCCATCTATTTGCCATGAAGTGATCGGACCAGATACCATGATCTTAGTTTTCCGAATGTTGAGGTTTAAGCTTGATTTTTCATGCTCCTCTTTCACTTTCATCAAGAGGCTTTTTAGTTCCTCTTCACTTTCTACCATAAAGGTGGTGTCATCTGCATATCTGAGGTTATTGATATTTCTTATGGCAATCTTGATTCCAGTTTGTTCTTCATCCAGCCCGGCATTTCTCATGATGCACTCTGCATATAAGCTAAATAAGCTGGGTGACAAATGCAGTCTTGATGTACTCCTTTTCCTATTTGGAACCAGTCGGTTCTTCCATGTCCAGTTCTAACTGTTGCCTCTTGACCTGGATATAAATTTCTCAGAAGGCAGGTCAGGTGGTCTGGTATCCCCATCTCTTAAAGAATTTTCCATAGTTTATTGTGATCCACACAGTCAAAGGCTTTGGTGTAGTCAATAAAGCAGAAGTAGATGTTTTTTCTGGAACTCTCTTGCTTTTTCAATGATCCAACGGATGTTGGCAATCTGATTTTTGGTTCCTCTGCCTTTTCTAAATCCAGCTCCAACATTGAAAGTTTACAGTTAATGTACTGTTGATGCCTGGCTTGGAGAATTTTGAACATTATTTTGCTAGCGTGTGAGATGAGTGCAATTGTGCTATGGTAGTTTGAAGATTCTTTGGCATTGCCTTTCTTCGGGATTGGAATGAAAACTGACCTTTTCCAGTCCTGTGGCCACTGCTGAGTCTTCCAAATGTGCTGGCATATTGAGTGCAGCACTTTAACATTTGTAACTTTAACATCATGGGTGTGCATGTGCCAGAGGTCTCACTTTCGTGCCATGCCTTGAAAGTGTCTATTCACTATGAAGACACAAAAATCTTAAATGTATGTTCATCAAGCAACAGAGATTCAAAATACTCTATATTACAATTTCTTTCTCCAATCCATTCTCTATTCCAACTTATCTATGAAATATAAGCTATTCAATTTAGTTATGGACACTAGAGATAAAATATATATTTTGGCAAGGGGCATATATAGGAATATATACTTAATATAGGATAGTCCATCCTATCAAATGTTGTAAGATAGGGGATTATTTTAACACTACATTTCTAAGCTAGATTTTGATTGTGATGATACTGTATTGTCTCATTTTAACTGCTAGCAATTTATTGATGTGATATCTCTGTTTCAACTAAGAGAATTTTTATCTTCTATGTGTAAATAATTCTCATTTTAACTTATCACTTGTTTTTACTCTAGTGTTCCTCCACCTATTACACAGCTCTCTTGACCATCAATATCTTTACTATGGAATAGCTTTCTCTTTCTGTTCTTTAAACTTAAAAAGACTATGAGCATACAATTAATTTATTATATATTCTGCTAAGTCACTTCAGTCGTGTCCGACTCTGTGCGACCCCATAGATGGCAGCCCACCAGGCTCCGCCGTCCCTGGGAGTCTCCAGGCAAGAACACTGGAGTGGATTGCCATTTCCTTCTCCAATGCATGAAAGTGAAAAGTGAGAGTGAAGTTGCTCAGTCGTGTCCGACTCTTAGCGAACCCATGGACTGCAGCCCACCAGGCTCCTCCGTCCATGGGATTTTCCAGGCAAGAGTACTGGAGTGGGGTGCCATTGCCTTCTCCTATTATATATATTCTAATATACTTTTAAACATGTATTTATGTGTTTAAATACATACATAAATTATAAATTGCTTTTTTCATTTTATTTTAGTTGACATTCATGTTAATTATTTCTAAACTGTATACATACAGTATAAAATCATTTTTATCTATAATTTCTTTTATGAGTAGTAAAGAGAATATGCTTGTCACATAAAAGTATATTGAGTTTCATAGGTTTGAAAACCACTGTCTTTTAGTATATAAACATTTTTGAGTACATGAACACATGTGCACAGAGCTGGCTTCATGGGCATGAGATCTATATAATTATATAGAACCCTATGCTTAGAAGGTCCTCACAGTTAATTTACTGATCTCTGTCACCACAGTGCAACTTTTAATACATTCCATTTTACTCTGGATCTTGTGAATTAATAAATGCAATAGATAATTTGAAGATGGCTCACAGAAAATGCTGATATTGCTTTCTCTGAATGAGCATATTTCTATGGCTACTCTCTTTCTACATAATTTCATCAAATATCAATTACCAAATTCAAAAATTAGATAATTTTCCCAATAATAAATTCTTATTTTTGATTCATTCTTTCTAGAGCTCCATGCTCATGTTTTGGAGTGCCCAATAAACATCTCCTTATATGTTAAGTCAGCTTTTCCCCCAATTTCCAAGGTTCATTGACCAATAACATTACATCATTAATTCACCATGTTGTACAACTGGGACTGCTAATTCATTATTTCTCCCCATACCACATCACCTTCCTCTTCTGTGACCTAATTGAACCTCATCATATTGGTAACTTTCTCAACTATTTTGTTTGCAGACAATGTCTTAGATCCATGCATCTACATTATTATATCCTCCATATTAACCTGCTTTTGATTTCTTGTTTCAAAGAACCTTAAGTTTCTCTGGTGGCTCAGATGGTAAAGAATGTGCCAGCAATGCAGGAGACCTGAGTTCGATCCCTGGGTTGGGAAGATCCTCTGGAGAAGGAAATAGCAATCCACTCCAGTATTTTTGCTTTAGAGAATTCCATGGACAGAGGAACCTGGCAGGCTACAGTCCATGGGGTCACAAAGAACTGGACATGACTAAGCCACTGATGCTTTCATTTGACTAATTATAAATAGGCTTTCAATTTACACAGACTACTGTATGACTATTACAAATTGCAAACAAAATAGGACGACTTTTGGTAGTTTTGTTCACATTCTGCCGGATGTCTATTACCCCTGGCAGGGGTGCTGCTTAATCACTGTGAAAGCAAAAGATACTCCCATAAATTTCCAAAACATTCTCTGAGGTCTGAACTTCCCACACTGAGAACTACTGTTCTAGGCAGTATGTATACAGATAATGCAGATTCATCCACAAGATAGCCACACTAAAATTTCCTCTGCAATCCTGAAGTATTGATGAGGAATTTTCTTTAACATCTGCATTCTTGGAAAATAAAAACACCCTTCTCATAACAAAAATTAATGAAATAAAAGTTAAACTCATGAAAGGGTGCCAGGAAAGTGCTAATAGAGAGATGGAACAAAAATTCATATAGGTCCCAGAATTAATCCAGTGCAAAGAATCGTGTTGGTTATAGAGGATGGTAGAAGGATGGAGAGAGAATGGGAGAAATTTTTGAAAGCCATTTTACCTACTTTTACTAAGAGCAATGAGAGCTATTAAAAGGAATGATAAAATCAGATCTGTATTTTGTAATCTTGAGGTAACTTGGAGTGGGTAACAACAACCTTGAAGCAGGTGGTATGATTAATTTCTGATGGCCTCAAGTAAGAGATGTTACTGCTCTGGACAGGACAGGTCCTGCATATGGAGTCGAGTAGAAGACAGAAGAGCTGTTTAGAAGGCAGAATTTCCCTGACCTGGTGACTGGGTATACAAAGTGAGAGTGAGAGATAAGTCTTGGATTTTTCCTAGGTATTTGGATCTTGAAACTGGGTTAAAGTATTCCACTCACAGTTCATTTTTCTTAAGAATGGGAACAAGACATTTAGTTGAAGGGCAATAAGGACACAAGTTGGAAGAAGATATAAAGTGAGATTAAAGAATATTGAAGGAAAAAGGACCCACCCACAATTAGGTATCTACATTTCTTTCTTTCTTTCTCCCTCTCTGTTTCTACTCTAATCCCCAAACTGGCCACATTAACTTTTCAAAGACCACATTATACCTTTGTTGCCAAAAATATTTTATTTTTATATACCCCAAATGGATTTTAAAGTCATGACAAATTCACAGATAATAAGATCACATCTGTGCACTTAGTAACAACAAAGTAAACACAAATCATAGTATAATCTATTGGCAGTATTATTTTGTACACCATTTAGACTCACTAGCCTAAAAACAGCAGACTTTAGATAAGACAATTTATATATGAGATAAACAAGAGAAAGCAAGAAGTATTGCTTTGTATAGTCTTTTATTTGCTAGAGAACAAAATTTGATGTGTAACATTGCAGGGCAAGGTGATATCAAAAAAGCTAAAAGCAAGTTTCAGATTTAAAAATTATTGTATCAGATGGGCAGTTAAAGTGTCCAATTGGCTGCAAACAATAAATGATAAAGGAATCTTCTAAAAATATTTTTAAGGACTTTAACTTCTTTACAAAAAGCTCCAAATTAAATGATCTAACAATGAAAACATGCCTCTGAAATATTACAAACAGAATAATAACATCTCTGGGAAAACTTTTACAGAGTTAAGACTAATTGGGATAATATAAACACATGCATTCATTTTATGTTATAAGGCAGTCAAAGAGGACTTACAAAGAAAATACAAAGAATGATATTTATTTGTTACTTTATTTAAGCTCTGATGCTCATGAGAGCAATTTTAAGCCAATATTGTTTTGCTGTCTTCTGAGCTCCTGAGGCATTCTGTTAGCACTTTTATTTTACAGCCTGTTAGATTTAGTCAGTTTTCACCTTTCATAAGTCTGTGAACCTCTAAGGGATCAGAAGCTCTTTAAGGAAGAAAACATCTTATTTTTCTATACTCAAGAAGCCTAGCACAGAGTTTCCAGAAGACTAAAAATAAACACTAAAAGAAAGATATATATTAAATCAGTTTGTGTACTAAAGACTGTAATATGAATGAAAACATTAATATCATTCTAATTTAACCCTGACACTTCACAGTTAGCATTTTTACTAGATGTGTTAGATACAGGAATAAAACATTTATTGTTGAAATACTATTAATTGATTCTTGACTCTGATAATTAATGATTTATGGAATAGTTTCAAGGTAAAGAACATGTCGGAGGAACTGGTAAAGTAATTTTTTTCTTTTGTTTTGAGATTCAAGATTAAGAGATTTCCAATAGCACAGCAATAGTAACATTCTAGATTCTTATGTTCTGTATTTTAGGTCCCCTGAAGACATATAATATGTTCTTTAGGTGAAATGAAGTTTAAGTAAATAAGATTTGTTTACTCAAACAATCTTTGCTTAGTAACTTGTGTTTCCATATCCAATATACACTTGCCAGGCTGTAGACAATAAAATTCAATAAGGGGATGAAGGCATTTCTCATTTTAAAAGTTTGTTTTCATTTTAAACTTATTTGTAAGAAAGTCCTTTGGTAAGTTGTAGTCAGCAGTTGGCCTAGTTTGACTCTTCTCCAGTTTGAGAAATGAGGATAAAACTGAAAATTTTAAACTTAACTTACTGAAAGGATGGAAATATGAGTACAACTTAATCCTCATACTCAATAATTTTACAGTCCAGCAAGAGAGGGAAAAAAAATAAACACAAATAAATACTAAAAATGTTGAAAAGTAAAATCAGAACAAAGAAAGAAACAATTCTGGGTGAATTTCCCAGTGAAAATTGTATCCCTCTCCTTGAAAAAAATACAATAAAATTGTATAGTTATATAGCTGTATTATTTATTATTTGTTTGCAGTGATCTCAAGCTTATATATCTAAGCTACCTGATATGTATTATCACATATGTTATCTCTACCCCTTACCTTCCAATTTAACATATCCTAACATCTGAAAGATTTTGGTTCTATTTGTAGAATCACTCTTCTTACCACCTCACTTCATAAATGTGTCCATACAAGTACTAGTCCTGTGTTTTAAATCACACTGAGGAGGGTTACTTGAAAGTAAAGGTTTCTAACAATATCTGCTGAGATGACCAAATTTTACACAGGAACCTACCTATTGGACTATTTACAAAGTCTGTGTGCATCTTTTTCATTTAATTTACTTTCTTAATTGAAGGATAATTGCTTTACAGAATTTTGTTGTTTTTTGTCAAACCTCAACATGAATCAGCAATAGGAATACATATATCCCCTCCCCTTTGAAACTCCTTCCCATCTCCCTCCCCATCCCATCCCTCTAGATTGTTGCAGAGTCCTTGTTTGAGTTCCCTGAGCCATACAGAAAATTCCTGTTGGCTATCTATTTTACATATGGCAATATAAGTTTCCATGTTACTCTTTCCATACATCTCATCCTCTCCTCCCCTCTCCCCATGTCCGTAAGTCTATTCTCTAAGTCATTTTCTCCATTACTTCCCTGTAAATAAATTCTTCAGTAATATTTTTATAGACTCTGTATATATGCATTAAAATATGATATTTATGTTTCTCTTTCTGACTCACTTAACTGTTTAATTGGTTCCAGATTAATGCACCTAATCAGAACTGACTCCAATGTGTTGTGTATATGTACAACTTCTTAATCCATTCATCTCTCAGTGGACATCTAGGTTGCTGCCAGTTTCTAGTGATTGTAAACTGTGCTGGCCTGAACAATGGGATACATGTGTCTCTTTCAATTTTGGTTTCCTCAGAGTATATGACTAGGAATGGGATTGCTGGGTCATAAGGGAGCTTTATTCCTAGTTTTTTTTAGAGAATCTCCATATCATCTTCCATAGTGGCTGTATCCATTTACATTCCCACCAACAGTGCAAAAGCATTCCCTTTTCTCCACACCCTTTCCAGCATTTATTGTTTGTAGACTTGTTGATGATGGCCATTCTGACTGGTGTGAGGTGATATCTCATTGTAGTTTTGATTTGCATTTCTCTAATAATGAGCAGTGTTGAGCATCTCTTCATGTGCTTGTTAGCCATTTGTATGTCTTCTTTGCAGAAATACCTGTTTAGGTCTTTTTCCCACTTTTTGATTGGCTGGTCTGTCTTCTGGTATTGAGTTGTATGAGCTGCTTGTATATTTTGGAAATTGATCCTTTGTCAGTTGTATCATTTGCTATTATTTTCTCCCATTCTGAGGGCTGTCTTTTCACCTTGCTTCTAGTTTCTTTTGTTGTGCAAAATCTTTTAAGTTTAACCAAGTCCCATTTGTTTACTTTTGTTTTTATTTCCATTACTCTAGGAGGTGGGTCATAGAAGATCTTGCTTTCATTTATGTCAGTGAGTGTTCTGCCTATGTTTTCCTCTAAGAGTTTTATAGTTTCTGGTCTTACATTTAGGTCTTTAATCCATTTTGAGTTTATCTTTGTGTATGGTGTTAGGAATTGTTCTCAATTAATTATTTTACATGTAGGTGTCCAGTATTCCCAGCACCATTTATTGAAGAGGCTGTCTTCAATACCCCATTGTGTATTCTTGCCTCCTTTATCAAAAAAGAGGTACCCGAAGGTGCATGGGTTTATTTCTGGGCTTTCTATCTTTTCCCACTGGTCTAAATTCTGTTTTTGTGCCAGTACCATACTGTCTTGAGGACTGTAGCTTTGTAGTATAATCTGAATTCAGGAAGGTTGATTCCTCCAGCTCCATTATTCGTTCTCAAGATTGCTTTGGCTACTCAAGGTCTTTTGTGTTTCCATATGAATTGTGAAATTTTTTGTTCTAGTTCTATGAAAAATGCCATTGGTATTTTGATGGAGATTACACTGAATCTGTAGATTGCATTTGGTAGTATGATCATTTTCACAATATTGATTCTTCCACCAAGGAACATGGAATTCCTCTCCATCTGTTGATGTCATCTTTGGTTTCTTTCATTAGTGTCTTATACTTTTCTGTGTACAGTTCTTTTGTCTCCTTCAGTTCAGTTCAGTTCAGTTCAGTTCAGTCACTCAGTTGTGTCTGACTCTTTGCGACTCCTTGAATTGCAGCACACCAGGCCTCCCTGTCCATCACCAACTCCCAGAGTTCACTCAGACTCATGTCCATCGAGTCAGTGATGCCATCCAGCCATCTCATCCTCTGTCATCCCCTTTTCCTCCTGCCCCCAATCCCTCCCAGCATCAGAGTCTTTTCCAATGAGTCAGCTCTTCGCATGAGGTGGCCAAAGTACTGGAGTTTCAGCTTTAGCATCATTCCTTCCAAATAAACCCCTGGGCTGATCTCATTTAGAATGGACTGGTTGGATCTCCTTGCAGTCCAAGGGACTCTCAAGAGTCTTCTCCAACACCACAGTTCAAAAGCATCAACTCTTCGGAGCTCAGCCTTCTTCACAGTCTAACTCTCACATCCATACATGACCACAGGAAAAACCATAGCCTTGACTAGAAGGACCTTAGTCAGCAAAGTAATGTCTCTGCTTTTGAATATCCTATCTAGGTTGGTCATAACTTTTCTTCCAAGGTAGGTTAGTTTATTTCCAGATATTTAATTCTTTTTGTTGCACTGGTGAATGAGTTTGATTCTTTAGTTCCTCTTTCAGATTTTTCATTGTTAATATGTAGAAACGCAGGTGATTTCTGTATATTGATTTTGTATCCTGCAATTCTGCTAAATTCACTGATTAGCTCTAGTAATTTTCTGACACTATCTTTAGGGTTTTCTAGGTACAGTATCATGTCATCTGCAAACAGTGAGAGCTTTACTTCTTTCCTTTCCAATCTGCATTCTTTTTATATCTTTTTCTTCTCTGATTGCTGTAGCTAGGACTTTCAGAACTATGTTGAATAACAGTGGTGACAGTGAACACCGTTGTCTTGCTCCTGATTTTAGAGGGAATGCTTTCAGTTTTTTACCATTGAAAATAACATTATCATATATTTATCGCCTTTACTAAGTTGAGGTAGGTTCCTTCTATGCACATTTTTTGAAGAGTTTTAATCATAAATAGATGCTGAAAATTGTCAAAGGTTTTTTCTGTATATTGAGATGATCATATGGATTTTATCTTCCAATTTGTTAATATAGTGTATCACATTGACTGATTCGTGTATATTGAAGAATCCTTGCATCCCAGGAATAAACACAACTTGATCATGGTGTTTGAACTTTTTGACATGTTGCTGAATTCTGTTGGCTAAAATTCTGTTGAGGGTTTTTGCATCTATGTTCATCAGTGATAGGCCTATAGTTTTCTTTTATTTTTTGCACTGTCTTTGTTTGGTTTTGATATCAAGGTGATGGTGGTATCAGAGAATGAGTTTGGAAGTGTCTTTTCATCTGCAATTTATTGAAAGAGTTTTAGAAAGATAGGCATTAGCTCTTCTTTAAATGTTTGGTAGAATTCTCCTGTGAAGCCGTCTCGTCCTGAGCTTTTGTTTTTTGGGGAGACTTTTGATCACAGTTTCAATTTCAGCGCTTGTAACTGAGTTGTTCAAAAATTCTACTTCTTCCTGGTTCAGGCTTGGAAGATAGAACTTTTCTAAGAATCTGTCCATTTCTTGCAGGTTATGCATTTTTATTGCCACAGTTATTCATAATATTCTCTTATAATCCTTTGTACTCCTGCATTGTCTGTTGTAATCTCTCCTTTTTCATTTGTAATTTTGTTTATTTGATTCTTCTTGCTTTGTTCTTGATGAGTCTAGGTAAAGGTTTGTGAATTTTGTTTATCTTCTCAAAGAACTAGCTTCTAGTTTTATTAATCTTTGCTTTTGCTTCTTTCATTTCTTTTTCATTTATTTTTGCTCAGGTCTTTATGATTTCTTTCTTTCTACTAATTTTTTTGTTGTTGTTCTTCTTTTTCCAGTTGTTTTAGATGTAAAGTTTGGTTGTTTATTTGCTGTTTTTCTTATTTCTTGAGGTATTGCTATAGATTTCTGTCTTAGAACTGCTTTTACTGCATGCATTTGAGTTATTATATTTTCATTGTCACTTGTTTCCATGAATTTTTTGTTTTCCTTTTTGATTTCTTCAGTAAGCTGTTGGTTATTTAAAAATGTGTTTAATCTCCATGCGTTTGTATTTATTACAGTTTTCTTGTAATTGATCTTTAGTCTCATAGCATTGTGGTTGGAGAAGATGCTTGATATAATTTCAAATTTCTTAATTAAACTGAGGTTTGATCTGTGACCCAAGATGTGGTCTATCCGGGAGAATGTTCCTTGTGCACTTGAGAAGAAAGTATACTCTTCTGCATTTGGATGGAATGTCCTGGAGATATCTATGAGGTCCATATCTTCCAAATTACCATTTAAGACCTGTGTTTCCTTATTAATTTTCTGTTTTGATGATCTGCCCATTGGTGTGAGTGGGGTGTTAAAGCCTCCTACTCTTATTGTATTACTGTCAATTTCTCCTTTTATGTCTGTTGGTGTTTGTCTTCTGTATTGAGGTGCTCCTATGTGGGGTGCATAGATATTTATTTGCTATGGTTTTCTCTTGGATTCATCATTTGATCATTATGTAGTGTCCTTCCTCATCTCTTGTAATCTTCTTTATTTTAAGGTCTATTTTGTCTGATATGAGGATTGCTACTTTTCAGTCTATATGTGTCTTTAGGTGTGAAGTGGATTTCTCGTAGACAGCATATGCATGGGTCTTGTTTTTGTATCCATTCAGCCAGTTTGTGTCTTTTGGTTGGAGCATTTAATCCATTTACACTTAAAGTAATTATTGATTCATATCTACCTATTTCCATTTTCTTAATTGTTTGGGGTTGATTTTGTAGTTCTTTTTTCTTCTCTCATATTTCTTGACTATATAAGTCTATGTAGCATTTGTTGTAAAGCTGATTTGGTGGTACTGAATTCTCTTACGGAGAAGGCAATGGCACCCCAATCCAGTACTCTTGGCTGGAAAATCCCATGGACAGAGAAGCCTGGTAGGCTGCAGTCCAACTTTTGCTTGTCTGAAAAGCTTTTTATTTCTCCATCAGTTTTGAATGAGATCTATGCTGGGAACAATAATCTTGGGTTTTAGATTTTTCCCTTTCATTACTTTAAATATATCCTGCCATTGCCTTCTAGCTTGCAGAGTTTCTGCTGAGAGATCAGCTGTTAAGCAAATAGGGTTTCCCTTGTATGTTACTTGTTGCTTCTCCCTTGCTGCTTTTAATATTCCTTCTTTGTGTTTGATCTTTGTTAGTTTGATTAGTATGTGTCTTGGTGTGTTTCTCCTTGGGTTTATCCTATATGGGACTTTTTGTGCCTCTTGCATTTGATTGACTAATTCCTTTTCTATGCTGGGGAAATTTTCAATAGTAATCTCTTCAAAGATTTTCTCATACCATTTCCTCTTCCTCTGGGACCCTTATATTTTGAATGTTGGTGTGTTTGATATTGTCTCAGAGGTCTCCAAGACTATCAGTTCTTTCATTTTTTTACTTTTTCTGCTCTTCAGAAATTATTTCCACCATTTTATCTTCCAGCTCACTGATTCATTCTTCTGCTTCAGGTATTCTGCTATTGATTCTTTCTAGAGTAGTTTCTAATTTCAGTAATTCTGATGTTTTTAAGTTTATTCTTTTAATTCTTCTCAGTTCAGTTCAGTTCAGTTCCTCAGTTTTATCCGACTCTACTACCCCACAGACTGCAGCACACCAGGCCTCCCTGTCCATCACCAACTCCAGGGGTTTACTCAAACTCACGTCTATTGAGTTGGTGATGCCATCCAACCATTTCATTCTCATTGTCCCCTTCTCCTTCCACCTTCAATCTTTCCATACATCAGGATCTTTGTTAATTGAGTCTTGTGTTTTCTCTATTTTGTTTTCAAAGCTTTTGATCATCTTTACTATTATTATTCTGAATTCTTTTTCAAGTAGCTTGCCTATTTTCTTTTCATTTATTTGGACTTCTGTGTTTCTAGTGTGTTTGATTTGTGTAGTATTTCTCTGTCTTTTCATTTTTTTTTTAACTTATTGTGTTTGAAATCTCCTTTTCCAAGGCTTCAAGGTTGAATACTTTCTTCATTTTTGTTTCTGCCCTTCTAAGGTTGGTCCACTGGTTTCTGGAAGCTTCATATAGGATAAGATTTATGCTAAATTTTTGTTCATTTATTTGTTTGCTTTTTCTCTGATGGAAAAGGGTGAGTGAGGTGGTAATCCTGTCTGTTGATGAATGAATTTGTACTTTTGTTTTGTTTGTTGTTTAGATGAGGTGTCCTACTGGTGGTTGGGTGATTCTGGGCCTCAAATTCAGGTGATTTTCTTTGTGTGAAATAGTTGTGTGAACTATTTGATACTCCTTAGGGTTAGTTCTCTGGTAGTCTAGGGTATTGGAGTCAGTGCTCCCACTCCAAAGGCTCAGGGCTTGATCTCTTGTAAGTAATGCAGATTGCACAAGTGGCTTTTTATGACATTAACTGAGATTAAAACAAATATCCAAAAAGGAGAAAAGAAAGAAGAATCCTATACAAATGGCAATTACAAAATAACACAAATAATAATTAAAATAATGGATATACACATATACAGATATACCCACAAGCAAAATCAAAACAGCTCAGCAAAATTAAAGTACAGTAGATTGACCAAGTGAACAAAAGAAATAAAAAATTATATTTGCCAGTTAAGAACAAAACTAACTAAAACAGAAACTGGAAAACAAAACTAAAGCTAGGTGCCAAGTGGGGAATAAACCTATGAAAACAAAACTAACAAACATGTTGAGAGGAAAGGAAAGAAAGAAAGAAAGAGTAGATATGCAAAGTCAAATATAGGTAGATGAAGAAGATTTACATACATTAAAGATTAACTTCAAGGGGAAAAGAACAGTAGGAAAGGCAAACAAAGAAATAAATGTGGATAAAACCACAATAGGTTTAACAAATTAAAATTTAAAATTATAAAAGAGAAAGTTCAGTTCAGTTCAGTCGCTCAGTTGCATCTGCCTCTTTGTGACCCTGTGGACTGCAGCACGCCAGGCCTCCCTGTCTATCACCAACTCCTGGAGTTTACCCAAACTCATGTCCATCGAGTCAGTGATGACATCCAACCACTTTATCCTTTGTCATCCCCTTCTTCTGCCTTCAATCTTTCCCAGCATCAGGGTCTTTTCCAGTGAGTCAGCTCTTCGCATCAGGTAGCCAAAGAATTTGAGTTTCAGCTTCAACATTAATCCTTCCAATGAACACTGAGGACTGATTTCCTTTAGGATGGACTGGTAGCTTTGTTTGTAGTGATGCTTCCTAAGGCTCACTTGACTTCATATTCCAGGATGTCTGGCTCTAGATGAGTGATCATGCCATCCTGATTATCTGGGTCATGAAGGTCTTTTTTGGCAGAGTTATGTGTATTCTTGCCACCTTTTCTTAATATTTTCTGCTTTTGTTAGGTCCATACTTTTTCTGTCCTTTATTGAGCTCATTGTTGCATGAAATGTTCCCTTACTACCTCTAATTTTCTTGAAGAGACCTCTAGTCTTTCCCATTCCATTATTTTCCTCTATTTCTTTGCACTGATCACTGAGGAAGGTTTTCCTATCTCTCCTTGCTATTCTTTGGAACTCTGCATTCAGATGGATATATCTTTCCTTTTCTCCTTTGCTTTTCACTTCTCTTCTTTTCACAGCTATTTTTAAGGCCTCCTCAGACAGCCATTTTGCTGTTTTCATTTTTCTTAGGGATGGTCTTGATCCCTGTCTCCTGTACAATGTCATGAACCTGTATCCATAGTTCATCAGGCACTCTGTCTATCAGATCTAGTCTCTTAAATCTATTTCTCATTTCCACTGTATAATCATAATGGATTTGATTTAAGTCATACCTGAATGGTCTAGTGAAAAATGAGAAAAAAAAAAAAAAGGAAGAAAAAAGAAAATAGGGAAAAACAAGGAAAACTGCACAGAACTGCAAAAGCACAATGTAGAGGCAGAGGTATATAACAACAATAAAAAGTGTGACTGAATATACACATATACATATACACCCTGAAGCAAAATCAAAACAGTCCAACAAAAACAAAGTACAATAGATTGACCAGGTGAACAAAGGAAACCATATATTATATCTATCAGAACAAAACTAACTAAAGCACAAGCTGGAAAACCAACTAAAGAAAGGTGCCAACTGAGGAATAAAGTGATGAAAATAAAACTAACAAATATGTTGAGAGGAAATTAAAGGAAGGAAAGAAAGAAAGAATAGATATGCAAAGTTAAATAGAAGTAGATAAAGAAGATTTATATACACTAAAGATTAACTGAAAGGGGGAAAGTACAGTAAGAAAAGCAAAGGAATAAATGTAGAAAAAGTAATAATAGGTATAAAAATTAAAAATTAAAATAGAAAAAAAGAGGAAAATGCATAAGGCAGGGGTTTATAACAACAATAAAAAATGTGACTGAGGGAAAAAAAAGTTCAAAAGCTTAATTTGATTTCACAGTGCCAATAAAATCAATGACAACAATGGAAGGGGGAATAAAAGGAGAAAAAAAAGAAAAAAATTCCAAGGAATCTACAGAAGAAGTCAAAACATAAGTATAAATATTTTTCTTGTGTCACTGCTGTCAGAGTCCTTTCCCTTGGTGGGAGTCACAGTCCTCCTCACCTCTCTAGGATGCCCTCCAACACTGTGCTGATCTCTGGACCTGCTGTAGAGGCAGCTCATATTCTAATCTGGTCCTACTTCTGTGTGTTCTTGCCTCCGATGTTCACAGCTATCAGAACTAGTGCATTTTCTTTAGTGGGTGCTCTAAATGACCATTTATATATTCCATAGAGACAGTGTGCCTAGTTGATCTTGTGGATTTGACCTGCAGCTTGTACAGCTGGTGGAAGGGTTTTGGGTCTTCTTCCTTAGCCACACTGCCCCTGGGTTTCAATTGTGGTTTTATTCCCACCTTGCATGTGGGTCATCCCCTGGGGCTTGCTCTTGAGGCTGCCCTGGAGGACTTGGGTTTGCCCCTGCGAGGGCCTGGTGTGGAGGTGGTGCAGCTGCTTGGGTGGTAGGGGTTCTGACAGCACCTGGTACTCAGGAGAGTTGGTGGCTAGAGAAGCCAGAAATATAGTGCTCTAGAAGGGTATGGCAACCAGTATTGGACAATATGCTCCAGTATTCTTGCCTGGAGAATCCCTCTCCCTGACAGACAGGCCTGGCAGGCCACAGTCTACAGGGTCACAAAGAGTCAGACACTACTGAAGTGACACTGTGCGCATAGACCCAAGACATTTTTTTGGCCTGTGGCATCTCTGTCCCAGTGAGAGTTGAGCATGAAGGTGGCACAGTTGCTTGGCTTGTGGGTACCCTGGTGGCATCAAGTGTGCAGGGATACGGACTGTCTCTGCCACAGGAGTTATGGACCTATCAGATATTAGAGTCTTTTTTCAGGCCTCTTATAGCTGGCGATCAGAAGGCCTCTTTGGTCAGTCTTTCTCATAGCTTCACCCATTCAGGCACTTAAAGGGGCACC
Source organism: Neotragus moschatus (assembly GCA_006410615.1). Lineage (NCBI taxonomy): Eukaryota > Metazoa > Chordata > Mammalia > Artiodactyla > Bovidae > Neotragus > Neotragus moschatus. The sequence goes on from SJYA01000766.1 coordinate 187,946, forward strand.
CTGGGTGGGGTCCTGCTCTGTAGTTTGGTGCATCAGTCACTTAAAGGAGCACCCTGGATTGGGGTCCTGCTCTGTAGTTGGTGTGTCATGCGTTTGATGGGCCAGCCTCTGTATTGTTCAGCTGCTGATGCAGGCATTGGGGGAGAGGGAGGCTGTGGTCATGGCTCCACTCCTTACGCGTGACTCAGCAGTATCACCTTGCTTCCATGGCTGCCAGGCTTTCCTCCACGGGCATTTCCCCCCACAGTCTCCTCCCTCACATCCCCTTGATCAGTCTCTCCACAGTCAACAGCAGCCCTCACCCTGGGATTGCTCCACAATCCCTAAACTTCCACTCTCAGCTGCTGCTCCTTCCAGAGGACCTCTGTCCCTGTCTGGGATATGTATGGGGTATGTATGGCTGAGGCAAGGACTGTCTGATTCTCATTCCATTTAGGCATCCACTGATCAGCTGTTTCACTCTTGGCCTTAAACGCTTCTCCTCTGACTCAGACAATCCCTGTAAGGATCAGACCCCTGCTGCAGTTCCCCCATGTGCCAAGGGCAGATCCAATCCTACTAACACGCCTCTTTTTCCCTTTGTTCCTTTGTCCTACCGAGTTTTGTGTGGTTCTCTATATTCTAACAACTGGTCAGGTCCTTCTGTCCACTCTCAGCTGGTGTTTTGCATGGACTTCTGTATCTGAAGGTGTACTCCTGATGTATCCATAGAGAGAGATGTACTCCATGTCCACCTACTCCTGTGTCATTTTGTTCTTCCTGTGTGCATTTTAATATGAAATTTAATTTAAGTAAATTGATATGGATAGCAGGAATTTTCTTTGCCATGACATTTTGAAGAAAACAGAAACATTATTATTTTTAGCACATAGAAAATAAATAACATCCCCTAAATATTACAGACACTTTGTAAAATCTCTAGGATATTTGGGATAGCCATGAAAAGTGTTTTCTAATTTCTTTTCCAATACTATTTTTTATGGGTCAGAATTTTTCTAAACCATGAAGCACAATTTATTCATTTCAGTTTCTTCTATCATCTGGCCTTTGCTACACTGTAAGCACCTATAGAGCAAAACATATTTTTTGCTTCATTTCCTAAAAGCTTACTTCTATTTCATGGACCTCATAGGAATATCATAAACATTAATAAATTATTGAAGAGTATCTAAAAGTTGGGTTTAAGTCTCTTCAAAGTTGAGATTCTTCACTTAAATTAGGCCATTAGGAATGTATAGTTTTATTTCCAGGCAATTAAGATTTTTATCAACCTGATTTATTATTTATACTACTAATTTCGGGACTTCCCAGGTGGTGCTAGTGGTCCAGAATCCACCTGCAAAGGCAGGAGACATAAGAGATGCAGGTTTGATGCCTGGGTTGGGAAGATCCCTTGGAGGAGGGGATGGCAACCTACTTCAGTATTCTTGACTGGATAATCTCATGGACAGAGGAACCTGGCGGGCTACAGTCCATGGGGTCGCAGAGTCAGACAAGACTAAAGTGACCTAGGACACACACACTAATTTTTGGTAATGTCCTTTCCATTTTCAAGAGAAAAGGTGTATGTATAGTATACAAGTTGACAGCATACATGACTTTTGCCCTTAAAAAATATGTACCCATGAAGGCAAACTTCTAGAGCTCATTAACAGTAGTAATTAATAGTACAGTAGAGCCAGAATTCAAACCAAAGAACCAATGTGCCACTTAAATTTCAATTTAAATTTTGTCATGTCACAAAATATGAGAGGTTAAGTTCATTACAGTCATTTAACTGGTATTAAGTCATCTAAACAGATCATGAATATACTATATTTAATACTTATGACAAAGAAATGTGAAAGAAACATTTATTCACTCTTTAATTTTCAAAAATTTCAGTGTAAATATAACATTTAAATTTAAAGAATAAAATTTTAGAGGTTAACCTGTGAAACAAAGTATAGATGATTTCCCAAAGAGAAAGGTTTTCGTATTAGCAATGAACTGAAATTGTAGAATTTTGTGAGTGTAGTATGTATATTTTATTTGGTAGCTCAGAATATGAAAACAGAATTATTCTCTTAATTTAGAATAAAGGTTTCCTGAATGATAATCTGTTATGAACTTTACTGTCTTCTGAATTATAGGTTTGAGAAATAAAACAAATATCTGAAAAAGCAAAGCTCCCTATATTCATGGATCTGTGGCCACATACTCTAAGGTAGGAAAGCTATAGCTGTTCAGCACCTTTTTAGCTGAGCTGTCATAATTTTTATAAAGGAAAACATAATATTCCCCCCCCAAAAAGTTTTGTGCATTGTATCTCAACACTGAAACTGAAAAGAAATGCATTAAAAAAAAAAAAAAAAAGATTTAAGATGCACCAGTGAAGGTAATGCCAAAGAATGCTCAAACTACTGTACAACTGCACTCATCTCACACGCTAGTAAAGTATTGCTCAAAATTCTCCAAGCCAGGCTTCAGCAGTATGTGAACCGTGAACTTCCAGATGTTCAAGCTGGTTTTAGAAAAGGCAGAGAAACCAGAGATCAAATTGCCAACATCCCCTGGATCATCAAAAAAGCAAGAGAGTTCCAGAAAAACATCTATTTCTACTTTATTGACTATGCCAAAGCCTTTGACTGTGTGGATCACAATAAACTGTGGAAAATTCTGAAAGAGATGGGAATACCAGACCACCTGACCTGCCTCTTGAGAAACCAATATGCAGGTCAGGAAGCAACAGTTAGAACTGGACATGGAACAACAGACTGGCTCCAAATAGGAAAAGGAGTCCGTCAAGGCTGTATATCCTCACCCTGCTTATTTAACTTATATGCAGAGTACATCATGAGAAATACTGGACTGGAAGAAACACAAGCTGGAATCAAGATTGCTGGGAGGAATATCAATAACCTCAGATATGCAGATGACATCACCTTTATGGCAGGAAGTGAAAAGGAACTAAAAAGCCTCTTGATGAAAGTGAAAGAGGAGAGTGAAAAAGCTGGCTTATAGCTCAGCATTCAGAAAACAAAGATCATAGCATCTGGTTCCATCACTTCATGAGAAATAGATGGGGAAACAGTGGAAATAGTGTCAGACTATTTTTTGGGCTCCAGACTCACTGCAGATGATGACAGCAGCCATGAAATTAAAAGACGCTTACTCCTTGGAAGGAAAGTTATGACCAACCTAGATAGTATATTAAAAAGCAGAAATATTACTTTGCCAATAAAGGTCCATCTAGTCAAGGCTATGGTTTTTCCAGTGGACATGTTATGGATGTGAGAGTTGGACTATGATGAAAGCTGAACACCGAAGAATTGCTGCTTTTGAAATGTGGTGTTGGAAAAGACTCTTGAGTCCCTTGGACTGCAAGGAGATCCAACCAGTCTATCCTAAAGGAGATCAGTCCTGGATGTTCATTGGAAGGACTGATGTTGAAGCTGAACCTCCAGTACTTTGGCCACCTCATGCAAAGAGTTGACTCATTGGAAAAGACCCTGATGCTTGAAGGGCCTGGGAGCAGGAGGAAAAGGGGACGACAGAGGATGAGATGGCTGGATGGCATCACTGACTCGATGAACATGAATTTGAGTGAACTCCAGGAGTTGGTGATATATAGGGAGGCCTGGCGTGCAGTGATTCATGGGATGGCAAAGAGTCAGACACAACTGAGTGACTGAACTGAACTGAACTGAAATGATCCCCTGAACAATTAGAGAGACAGATCTCCATACCCCAGCTATGGCTCTGAAGAGCCTGTAGTTCCTAGGAAGACTGGGAGTGAACAGAACATTCAGATACACACATAAGGGTACCTTTCAAAATTGGTGAGCCCAATCTGCTCAAACTCAATTAAAATAGCATCTTCCTCACATTTATAAATAGGGCTGCTTGACACTGCATTATTTTCTGAACACAAAAATAAATGATGTGATGATGGTTATCATCATTCAACCACAGGACTGAAAAGGACCTTCAGAGTACGTCCAGCCTAACAATTCCCCAAGCATTAAGTAAATTCCACTAGTGAGATAATGAAATCTTGGTTCATGTACTGCTGAAGTCTAGCTTGAAGGATTTTGAGCATTACCTTGCTCATGTGAAATGAGCACAAGTGTACGTTAGTCTGAACATTCTCTGGCATTGCCTTTCCTTGAGATTGGAATGAAAACTGACTTTTCCCAGTCTTGTGGCCACTGCTGACATCCAAATTTGCTGGCATATTGACTACAGCACTTTCACAGCAAGATCTTTCAGGATTTTTAATTTCCTTACCTCCACTAGTTTTGTTCACAGTAATGTTTTCTAAGGCCCACTTGATTTCACACTCCAGGATGTCTGGCTCTACGTGAATGATCACACCATAGTAGTTAGACCTTTTTGGTACAGTTCCTCTGTTTAAACTTGCCACGTCTTCTTAGTCTTCTGCTTCTGTTAGATCCTTGCCATTTCTGTCCTTTCTTGTGCCCATCTTTACATGAAATGTTCCCTTGGTATCTCCAATTTTCTTGAAGAGATCTCTAGTCTTTCCTGTTCTATTGTTTTCCTCTATTCCTTTGCATTATTCACTTAAGAAGGCTTTCTTATCTCTCTTTGTTATTCTCTGGAACTCTGCATTCACTTGGGTATGACTTTCCCTTTCTCCTTTGCCTTTCACTTCTCTTTTCCCAGCTATTTGTAAGTCCTCTTCAATCAACCATTTTGCCTTTTTTGCATTTATTCTTCTTTGGGATGGTTTTGGTCACCCATACATACAAGCTGGATTTAGAAAAACCCTAGGAACCGGAGATCGAATTGCCAACATCCACTGGATTATAGAAAAGCAAGGGAATTAAAAAAAAAAAAAATCTACTTCTGCTTCATTGACTATGGGGAAGGGTTTGACTGTATGGATCACAATACACTGGGAAATTCTTAAAGAGATGGGACTACCAGACCACCTTACCTGTCTCCCAAGAAATCTGTATGTAGTTCAAGAAGCAAGAATTAGAACTGGCTATGGAACAACAGACTGATTCAATATTAGGAAAGGAGTATGTCAAGTATATTGTCACCCTGCTTATTTAACTTATATGCAGAGTACATCATGTGAAATGCCAGGCTGGATAAGTTGCCGGGAGAAATATCAGCAACTTCATATACACAGATGATACTACTCTAATGGCAGAAAGCAAAGAGGAAATAAAGAGCCTCTTGATGAGGATGAAAAAGGAGACTGAAAAAGCTGCCTTAAAACACAACATTAAAAAAACTAAGATCATGGCATCCAGTCCCATCACGTCATGGCAAATAGATGGGGAAAAAGTAGAAATAGTGACTGAAGCAACTAAGCCATATGCATATGTACTTTTTATTTGAAACTATTAAGAATGTGTTCTTTTTCAAATAGAATTTTTTTGTTTAGATATAATTGCAGAAAGGGGACATTGAACATTGTTAAGATGTTGTCTGAATTATGCCTCTCTTTCTCATCTTTTCAACAAATATTTCAGCTAAAGAGAAAAGGGCAGCAGATATGGAATGCTCCATATTTGTGTCTGTAAAAATGAGAAAGTGGCTGAGAAATAATCTTGACAAACTGTAAATGATTCAGCCCCACCAAATTAGTTAATAAGAAAAAAAGACAAATTTTAATTCTGACATGGTGAAGAATGCCTTTTTATGATACAACAAACAGTACCAGAATAGTTGTTGCTAGCTACACAATGCTAACATGCAAAATTTCTTTTCCAAAGAAGGTTCACTGTGGTAGAAGTTATAGTCTAGGGGTTTTACCATGTGAGAGAGATTTTGGTTGCCAAAAGTTTCAATCTTTCCCCCCAGCCACCTACTGCTGCCACATACACAGTCTAAAGTAAAGTAAATAAGAAATAAAAATAAAAGCTGATGGGAGTGGAATCTAGATACGTCACGTGTCTCCCTTCTGCCCACCCCACCCCCAGTATCTAGAGGGGGATAATAGCCTAATCTGATTTGAAATATATATATATCATATATGTTGTGTGTGTGTATGTGTGCACATGTGTGCTTGGCTGTGTCCAACTCTTTGCAACCTCATTGACTGTAGTCTGCCAGGCTTCTCTGTCCATGAAATTTTCCAGGCAAAAATACCGGAGTAGGTTTCCACTTCCTTCTCCAGGTGATCTTCCCAAGTATTGAACGCAGGTCTTCTATGTCTCCCGCATTGGCTGGTGGATTCCTTCCCACTGAGCCACCTGGGAAGCCCCAAATATATCCTAGTAACATACAAAGACAGAGAAGGCAATCGCAACCCACTCCAGTATTTTTTTTTCATAATTCAAGTATTTGAATTTAATTAGTCAAATTTTCTTTTTTTCCCCCCATGTGCAAATACATTGGTTTTTTAAATATAAATTTATTTATTTTAATTGGAGGTTAATTACTTGATAATATTGTATTGGTTTTGCCATACATCAACATGAATCCACCATGGGTATACACATGTTCCCCATCCTGAACCCCCCTTCCTCCTCCCTCCCCCTACCATCCTTCTGGGTCGTCCCAGTGCACCAGCCCCAAGCATCCAGTATCATGCATCGAACCTGGACTGGTGACTCGTTTCATATATGATATTATACATGTTTCAATGCCATTTCCCCAAATCATCCTACCCTCTCCCTCTCCCACAGAGTCCAAAAGACTGTTCTATATATCTGTGTCTCTTTTGCTGTCTTGCATACAGGGTTATCGTTACCTACTTTCTAAATTCCATATATATGCAATATACTGTATTGGTGTTTTTCTTTCTAGCTTACTTCACTCTGTATAATAGGCTCCAGTTTCATCCACCTCATTAGAACTGATTCAAATGTATTCTTTTAATGGCCGAGTAATATTCCATTATGTATATGGATCACAACTTTCTTATCCATTCATCTGCTGATGGACATCTAGGTTGCTTCCATGTCCTGGCTATTATAAAGAGTGCTGCAGTGAACACTGGGGTACATGTATCCCACTCCAGTACTCTTGCCTGGAAAATCCCATCGACGGAGGAGCCTAGTAGGCTGCAGTCCATGGGGTCACTAAGAGTTGGACATGACTGAGCAACTTCACTTTTAACTTTCATACATTGGAGAAGGAAATGGCAACCCACTCCAGTATTCTTGGCATGGAGAATCTCAGGGAAGGGGAGCCTGATGGGCTGCCATCTATGGGGTAGCACAGAATCAGACTGAAATGACTTAGCAGCAGCAATATACAAAGAAGCATATACTTTTTTTGTTGCATTGCTCTTTAAGATTAAAGTAAAGCTTTAACAGTTTTCTAAATGCTCACTTAAACTCCCTAATGGTTTCTCACCTGCCCTGAGCAAGGGCTATATATATCCTTCAAGATTAAAAGGGAATAACAAGAATGAAAGAAAAGAAAAAAAAATAAACTGTTGACTAGGAAAGACTGATGAAGGTTACAATTTGATCCAGAGTTGGACATGAATGATATCAAAACCTTCAATAATTCTTTCAGGATGGAAATACCTAGAGGCTGAATTATTTAATTGAATTCAACTTTGTTGTGTTATACTTACTAAAAAATGTTTATTCTCCTTTACTTTTACTAAAATAATATCACAAACCATTGGTTCATATATTTCAAGAAGTCAAGAATTTCCTGTGGTTTTAAAAATAAGCTTGAATAATTTTTTCTTAATGATGTATAACTTGAAGATAGATCTAACTCCTTCAAGTTAGGTACAATAAGCAAGCATAGCTATACTTTGAAATAAGCTTGATCTTAGAGATATAGAATTTGATATGCTTAGAAACTCCATAACCAAGGGCTATGATAGAAGAAGAGTAACAAAAATGTTATACTGCTAAAATAAGATAGCTAAGAGATATATTGAGTATAATATTTTTATTGGTTTTCCTCAAGGTGTAAATTTTATATATAGCTTTATATTTTATCCTTGCTCTTCAGTTACTAAATCGTTTCTGACTCTTTGCAACCCCATGGACTGCAGCATGCCAGGCTTCCCTATCCTTCACCATATCCTGGAGTTTGCTAAAACTCATGTCCATTGAGTCAGGGATGTCATCCAATCATCTCCTCTTCCTTAACCAGCCGTATTTCCCATACAAAGGAAAGTGTTTTCTAAATTACTTTTTATCTTTTATAATAATTTTAAACTAATTTTAACAGTTACCTATCTATATATATATGTATATATAAATACTTTACATACAATAGTTTTCATTTTCCCAGTAAAGTTATAACATAGATATGTGTCACNTTTTTTTCATAATTCAAGTATTTGAATTTAATTAGTCAAATTTTCTTTTTTTCCCCCCATGTGCAAATACATTGGTTTTTTAAATATAAATTTATTTATTTTAATTGGAGGTTAATTACTTGATAATATTGTATTGGTTTTGCCATACATCAACATGAATCCACCATGGGTATACACATGTTCCCCATCCTGAACCCCCCTTCCTCCTCCCTCCCCCTACCATCCTTCTGGGTCGTCCCAGTGCACCAGCCCCAAGCATCCAGTATCATGCATCGAACCTGGACTGGTGACTCGTTTCATATATGATATTATACATGTTTCAATGCCATTTCCCCAAATCATCCTACCCTCTCCCTCTCCCACAGAGTCCAAAAGACTGTTCTATATATCTGTGTCTCTTTTGCTGTCTTGCATACAGGGTTATCGTTACCTACTTTCTAAATTCCATATATATGCAATATACTGTATTGGTGTTTTTCTTTCTAGCTTACTTCACTCTGTATAATAGGCTCCAGTTTCATCCACCTCATTAGAACTGATTCAAATGTATTCTTTTAATGGCCGAGTAATATTCCATTATGTATATGGATCACAACTTTCTTATCCATTCATCTGCTGATGGACATCTAGGTTGCTTCCATGTCCTGGCTATTATAAAGAGTGCTGCAGTGAACACTGGGGTACATGTATCCCACTCCAGTACTCTTGCCTGGAAAATCCCATCGACGGAGGAGCCTAGTAGGCTGCAGTCCATGGGGTCACTAAGAGTTGGACATGACTGAGCAACTTCACTTTTAACTTTCATACATTGGAGAAGGAAATGGCAACCCACTCCAGTATTCTTGGCATGGAGAATCTCAGGGAAGGGGAGCCTGATGGGCTGCCATCTATGGGGTAGCACAGAATCAGACTGAAATGACTTAGCAGCAGCAATATACAAAGAAGCATATACTTTTTTTGTTGCATTGCTCTTTAAGATTAAAGTAAAGCTTTAACAGTTTTCTAAATGCTCACTTAAACTCCCTAATGGTTTCTCACCTGCCCTGAGCAAGGGCTATATATATCCTTCAAGATTAAAAGGGAATAACAAGAATGAAAGAAAAGAAAAAAAAATAAACTGTTGACTAGGAAAGACTGATGAAGGTTACAATTTGATCCAGAGTTGGACATGAATGATATCAAAACCTTCAATAATTCTTTCAGGATGGAAATACCTAGAGGCTGAATTATTTAATTGAATTCAACTTTGTTGTGTTATACTTACTAAAAAATGTTTATTCTCCTTTACTTTTACTAAAATAATATCACAAACCATTGGTTCATATATTTCAAGAAGTCAAGAATTTCCTGTGGTTTTAAAAATAAGCTTGAATAATTTTTTCTTAATGATGTATAACTTGAAGATAGATCTAACTCCTTCAAGTTAGGTACAATAAGCAAGCATAGCTATACTTTGAAATAAGCTTGATCTTAGAGATATAGAATTTGATATGCTTAGAAACTCCATAACCAAGGGCTATGATAGAAGAAGAGTAACAAAAATGTTATACTGCTAAAATAAGATAGCTAAGAGATATATTGAGTATAATATTTTTATTGGTTTTCCTCAAGGTGTAAATTTTATATATAGCTTTATATTTTATCCTTGCTCTTCAGTTACTAAATCGTTTCTGACTCTTTGCAACCCCATGGACTGCAGCATGCCAGGCTTCCCTATCCTTCACCATATCCTGGAGTTTGCTAAAACTCATGTCCATTGAGTCAGGGATGTCATCCAATCATCTCCTCTTCCTTAACCAGCCGTATTTCCCATACAAAGGAAAGTGTTTTCTAAATTACTTTTTATCTTTTATAATAATTTTAAACTAATTTTAACAGTTACCTATCTATATATATATGTATATATAAATACTTTACATACAATAGTTTTCATTTTCCCAGTAAAGTTATAACATAGATATGTGTCACTTATTAAAAGTCCAACTTTTTGCAATCACATGGACTGTAGACCTCAAGGCTCCTCTGTCCATGGGATTTCCTGGGCAAGATTACTGGAGTCGGTTGCCATCTCCTAATCCAGGGGATCTTCCCAACCCAGGGATCAAACCTAGGTCTCTTAAGTCTCCTGTATTGGCAGGCAGATTCTTTCCTACTGTGCCACCCAGGAAGGCCACAACATAGATATTTTTTATTGGTTAAAGATAAGAAAACATTAGGGAGTATAAAGATAATATAATAACATAGGTACTATTATTTAAAGATAAGAAAACTGAGACTCAGAGAGTATAAATTGAAAGGGAAGTCCCTGACTAGTGAGAGAGTAAACTGTCTAATCTTAACAGTTAATAAAAAGCCATTTATGCCATGCTGTCTTTCAAGAACACAAGTTTCAGTGAATGGGCTTATGAAATTAATACATTAATCAACAAAGATGGAATCTGAACAAAAGAAAGAAATATAAAGAAGGGGAAGGAAGGAGAAAGGAAGGAAAGCAGGGAGAAATGCAGAGAGAGGAAGGAAAGAAAGAAAGAAATTTCTATAGGAAAATAATAAATTCCTATTAGTTTGAGATAGAAAGGTTATATAGATAAGCAGGAGGTAACCAACCCAATAGTACAAGCAAATCAAGTATTCATATTTTTATTAGAGGAAAGAGTAATAATATAATAAATAAAAAGGGATACAATAAATACAGATTAAACTTGTTTTAAAATCAAACTACTGGTGTTTGTTTCATATGTTGGTATCATCTTTTTTTTAATGATATTTCTATTTTTAACTCTTCCAACCTTCTGGATTAAGACTAAAAGCCAGACTAGAGTTTGCTTCCAGAAAGAGCAATGGAATGGAAAATTGCAAAATTTTGGTGTTATCAGCAGAGAATATACCCCAAATCACATGGGTTAAAATCAAAGTTGTTTGCAAGAGTTTTTGTCCAATGTGGAGAGTGAAGGCTGCTAAAATATAGCTGAGAAACATTTTACTTTTTTTAAATGGGAAGTAGAGTGGTAAATTTTTAATAAAATATTTCTTCACACTCTTATCTTAATTATTCATAATAATCCTAAATGTTCAAAATAAAGGATGAATGTACCATATTGCTTTACCTTATCAATCAGCCTTAATGCATATTTTAACACAATGAAAAATAACCTCTTTTATGAGATTTTTTAATATAAAGTAATATCATTTTGAATGATATGTTATTTGATAGACCCAAATACTTTAAAGAGTTAATAGGTATTCTTTTCACTTAAAATTTGGAACAAAAATTTTCTGCATGTAATGTAACAAAAATTAAAGACATTTACTTCTAAACTATTAAAATGTTTTGAGTACCAAATGTATTTGAAGAAATTTTAGAAAGTATTAAATGCTGTTTTTTAAAATGTTAGGTAATGTAGTTTTCCTTATTTTTCCAATTGATAAACAAGTATCAGATCAGGCAGGTACTTATTTTCCATAATAAATTGTGTACAATTTAAGTTAGCTTTCCTGTGTCATTCATATCCTTAACATCTGTTTCTTTCCTTCTGCCATCAAAGTTATTTTTTTACTTTTATGACATACATGCACATGTGTGTATATACATGTGTGTGCTTATGCTTTACAGGTATAAGCACAGTTTATGTCTGAAAAAGTATATTTAGAATAATTTTCAGACTATAAAAAATCTCAACAGCATTTTTGACACTTTCTGGATATACTTTTCAGAAGCATTTTGTAAAATGGCAGGAAGCCAGCAGTAATATATCAAGATTTATGATAGAAATGCTAAAATTAATAATTTTAGACTTAATTATCTCAGATCCTTAGATATTTAGAAATAAACACATTATTGATTTAATTTTACTCTCTTCACAGTTATTTTCTTAGTATGAGTATAGTCTCTTTTTACTCCTATAGAGTCCCTAGACCCAACCAGTCCATTCTGAAGGAGATCAGCCCTGGGATTTCTTTGGAAGAACTGATGCTAAAGCTGAAGCTCCAGTACTCTGGCCACCTCATGCAAAGAGTTGACTCATTGGAAAAGACTCTGATGCTGAGGGATTGGGGGCAGGAGGAGAAGGGGATGACCGAGGACGAGATGGCTGGATGGCATCACTGACTTGATGGGCGTGAGACTGAGTGAACTCCGGGAGTTGGTGATGGAATTCACCTGGCATGCTGCGATTCATGGCGTGCTGCGATTCATGGGGTTGCAAAGAGTCAGACACGACTGAGCAACTGAATTGAACTGAATATATTAAAGTTGTAAAAATAAGTGTTTTTACTTAAATTATAGTAACCTTTTGGGCAAAGTTGATGTTGAAAAAAACTCTAAATATATGTCATAAGTGTGACCTACTCCACATTTGTTGAGTAAATGTACCAAGTGTTACATCATGATTTTTTTTTAATGGGAATGATGTTTTAACTGATTAATACAATTCTATTCAAAATCACACAATTGCCTTTATTTGTTTTTTACAATTTGGTTTCATTAGTAGGTGTGGACAAACTTGGAAAGAAATATCTGCAGACAAGAGCTAATAGTCTCTATCAACATGATAAAAGATTGAAGATATATGGAATGATATATTTGATAGGAACAAAGGTAAAAGAAATATACATATTATAATAAAATCTCTGCATTTCTAAGTACTTTTTAAGCTATTTTAAAAATCAAGATACAGCAGAATTCCAAGAGCAGACCAGTTGCTTCCATTTATTTTTATATGTAACCCATATGTATAACTTGAAGTCATGCTTAATTTTTAGAATTTACTGGGTATATTTTAAATTCCTGGCTACCTTGCCACATTTAATCATTATTTAGTTTTTAATTATCATACAGAATGCAAAAAATGACAATCATCTTATACAGATGTGGTTGATCTTTGTAATTTTCTTTGAGATAAGCAAAGAATTCTCAATTTTTATTGTTTGACTTGCTTTATCTATTTATCCTTTAATTCATTCATCAAACTGCAGCAAATATTTATTGAATGTATAAGTCAAGTTCTGAAAATAATTTCAATTAGAATTTGCTTTTTGTTTTCTTAAATTGATTTTTAACTTTAATCTGCTAAATCACTAATTTTTGACTATGTAAACTCTCAAGTTAATTTACATACTTAAACAGGATGAATCATGGAGCTTGCTAAGAAGTGACTGTCACGTTTATATTTACAGATATGATTTGGTTTTCTTCTTTTTAAAAAGTTATTGCTATTTTAGTTACTTTGAAAACTGAGAAGACTGCTAAACCACTCTTTAAACTTTGGTTGCTTGTTTGATCTATTTCCACACTAAGACATTACACTAAACTCTGTACTATAGTTTTTATAAGCCAGGATATACTTATGAAAAATATGTATTAAAATTTCATTTTACAATTGCCATTCTCAACAGAATTTTCATTTAAATCCCTCTGTGTAGAAGTCTCGGAAAAGGCAACGGCACCCCACTCCGGTACTCTTGCCTGGAAAATCCCATGGATGGAGGAGTCTGGTGGGCTGCAGTCCATGAGGTTGCTAAGAGTCAGACATGACTGAGCGACTTCACTTTCTCTTTTCTCCTTCATGCATTGGAGAAGGAAATGGCAACCTACTCCAGTGTTCTTGCCTGGAGAATCCCAGGGACAGGGGAGCCTGGTAGGCTGCTGTCTCTGGGGTCACACAGAGTCAGACATGACTGAAGCGACTTCGCAGCAGCAGCAGTGTAGAAGTCTAAGGACAGACAGAATAGAGAACAAGCCCATGCACTGAGAAATTAGATTTCCTTATTAATATGTGAGCTTTTTTTTTTAAATCTTGAATGATCTAACAATCTATGAAGTCATTTGCATTCTCTGTGATTTTAATTTTCTAGTGTCATCCAAAATTAGGAAAATAATTTTGTTTTTACTTTGGAATCTAATTTCTTGATATTTTCTTTGTATGAAATGTCAAGGAAAAAAGTACTGCAAGTTGTAACAGGTCATGCTCTCACATAAAGTAGCAGGTTAAGTAGAATGAAATCCTCTTATTACCAAATGTAGGAGTGAATGTACTTGAGGCTAAGATAAACACTGTAGGAGAGTCAAAAGCATACTTTAACTTCCTCTTTATTTTTTCCTTTCATCACTGCCCAAGATAATATGAGAAGTAAGCACTATATGCACAATAACTTGACACCTTAATGCCTCATAGATTTAGTAGCCTTCTTTCATCTTACTCCAAAACATTTCCATATAATTTATTTGCTAACAATTTATTTATTTATTTGTCTTAAACAGCCACTCGGTTAAGGAAAACCTGACTGTAGTATGAAAGAAGATTTCTCAAAAGCCCGTGGCAAATATCTTTGTCATAATTTGGGCATTGGCTCTGATTTCTTCCATAAGTCAAATTTGTTTTAGCCTTTAAAAATAAATAAAGCAAACCAAAATCAGAGGTAAAAAAGAAGGGTAAGATGAGGAGGAAAGAAGTTCAAAGTTTATATCATCTTAGTCTACTACCATGATTAACTTATTTCAAAAAGAGCTTACCTGTAATACTAGATAAGTCTAGTAGCATCCACACAAGTATATATACATACATATGCAAATAAATAAATAGTTTGAAAACAAACATTTTCTAATACGAAACAAATAGGAAGAACAGTGTTTAGAATCACAGTAAATTCTTGTGAAATAAGTAAAAACATTTTATCCTCCAGTCAAATCAACTTGAAAGTTAGAAAAACGATTGGCCAAAATCACTCAAAGGTGTGAGAATTTTGTCACTGTTTTCTTCAGAAGCTAAAACATGTAGTTTTCACCCAAATATAAAATAATAAATATAAATATAAATAATAATAGCCTCCTCCACTTTAAAGTGAACTTTTTAAATTGCATTAATTTGGGAGTAATTATATTAATTACTACTATTATGATTAAGGCTACACAATTTAAAGACTGCCTCATTTTTATTCTTTCAGCTTCAGATTGATCTTGACATTCTGCACATCTTATTTGGAAAAGTGTGAACTTTTCACTGCAGTGTGTATTTTGCCTCATTCTGTACTTTTTTTTTTTTTTTTTTTTTTATTTTTTTTTTTTATTTTTTTTTT
>SJYA01000766.1:211768-225272 GCA_006410615.1 Neotragus moschatus
TCAGCTTTCTTCACAATCCAACTCTCATATCCATACAAGACTACTGGGAAAACCATAGCCTTGACTAGATGGACCTTTGTTGGCAAAGTAATGTCTCTGCTTTTTAATATATATTTATCATTAAAAGAAAGCATTTTTTAGTTCTAAATTATGAGAAAAATGTTTAGATAAATTTATAAAAATTTACGTTTAAAAGAGACTTAATTCCCAAAATATCATTCATGAATTCTTTAGTAAAAAGCTGATGGCTTTATCATAAATACGTTAATAATCTGCCCAGTAACTACCTGTGATAAATATTAGACATTCTAATTGAAAACAGGAATAATGTCAAACATTGATGTCTAGTTTCCCAAAGGTGTAAGAATAAATAGTGTTGCTGCTAAGTCACTTCAGTCAACTCTTCAGTCCGACTCTGTGAGACCCCATAGACGGCAGCCCACCAGGCTCCCCTTTCCCTGGGATTCTGCAGGCAAGAACACTGGAGTGGGTTGCCATTTCCTTCTCCAATGCATGAAAGTGAAATGTGAAAGGGAAATCGCTCAGTCGTGTATGACTCTTTGTGACCCCATGGACCGCAGCCTACCAGGCTCCTCTGTCCATGGGATTTTCCAAGCAAGAGTACTGGAGTGGGGTGCCATCGCCTTCTCTGATAAACAGTGATAGTCTTTGGGATTTTTCAAAAATAGTTTAGAGTTCAAATAAGTTCTTCTCTGGCTGCAAATATCAAAGAAAATTGTATATAAGACTATATAAAATAATATAATTAAAATATATAGTTTTAATATAAAAATATAAAGTATCTGATATATAGTTTTCCTGCTCTATAAAGTGTTCATAATTTTATTAATTGCCAGTTCTGCTTAGTGTAGGTTATTTTTAAACCTCATTATCTTAAGTAGCATTACTATAACACCTTAGGCTTATTATCTAAGATATATTTTCCCCTAGAGGTATAATACAATTTTTAAAAATAAGTAAAATACATGCATTTATAATAGAATGTACTTCAGGTTGCAGCTTCTTGTACTGGGAAAAAGGGTGCATTTTTCAAAATGATTCTATCTGTTTACATCCCCATTGATTGTCAAGAAGTGTTCCAGTTCTCCACACTTTAGGTACATAGACTTCTGATCTTAATTTTCTTCTGTCTGCTAGTATCTATACTATTTTTATGCCCCTCCATAATTTTTTGTTTTCACTCTCTCTTTAAATTGTATTTTTCCAGTGAATCTTGTAATCCTTTCATTTATTCCCATCCTTTTCCCACATATCATAGATTTTCACTTCCCTTGTTTGGAATTAATTATTTACATTTTTTCTCTATTTAATAATTATACTGCTTGTGGTTCCATTTTTTTTTTTCAACAAAAGTGTTAAAGTGAATATAAAAATCTGTGTGTTCTATTTATTCTTATTTTAGTCTCAGTGGACTTGAGGAATTTTTTCTTAGCAGCAAATCCATAATTTTTATAATGAAACGTGACATTTCTAATTAATGAGGTGTCTAAAATGAGCAATTTGTTTAAATGAGTTTGTCCTATGCCTATTTTTTCCCTAGTTTATCTTACTGAAGTATAGTTGATTTACAATGTCCTGTGCCTATTTTGATAAGAGNTCAGTGGACTTGAGGAATTTTTTCTTAGCAGCAAATCCATAATTTTTATAATGAAACGTGACATTTCTAATTAATGAGGTGTCTAAAATGAGCAATTTGTTTAAATGAGTTTGTCCTATGCCTATTTTTTCCCTAGTTTATCTTACTGAAGTATAGTTGATTTACAATGTCCTGTGCCTATTTTGATAAGAGGAATGTATTACTAACTTTTAAAATCTGTTTATACAGATATAACAGGAATAGAACTACCATAAATTAACAATAACATTTGGTATCATGAATATCTGACTAATTTTTTGCATATATTTTCTGAATCAATTTAAGGACATCCTGAGATTGTTTAAAGAAATATTTTTACATGTAAAAACGAACAGATCAAATAATCTTTCTTATTTTACTAGTATAGTATTACTTTGATTTTCATTTTATTTAAATATAGTAGTATCTTAATTCATTTGTTCAATCTCTGATTTCCTTTTAGTGTTGGTGAAAGGAGCCATGATGATCCACTGAGTCAATAATATATATNAAAATAAGTAAAATACATGCATTTATAATAGAATGTACTTCAGGTTGCAGCTTCTTGTACTGGGAAAAAGGGTGCATTTTTCAAAATGATTCTATCTGTTTACATCCCCATTGATTGTCAAGAAGTGTTCCAGTTCTCCACACTTTAGGTACATAGACTTCTGATCTTAATTTTCTTGTATCTTCTAGTATCTATACTATTTTTATGCCCCTCCATAATTTTTTGTTTTCACTCTCTCTTTAAATTGTATTTTTCCAGTGAACCTTGTAATCCTTTCATTTCTTCCCATCCTTTTCCCACATATCATAGATTTTCACTTCCCTTGTTTGGAATTAATTATTTACATTTTTTCTCTATTTAATAATTATACTGCTTGTGGTTCCATTTTTTTTTCAACAAAAGTGTTAAAGTGAATATAAAAATCTGTGTGTTCTATTTATTCTTATTTTAGTCTCAGTGGACTTGAGGAATTTTTTCTTAGCAGCAAATCCATAATTTTTATAATGAAACGTGACATTTCTAATTAATGAGGTGTCTAAAATGAGCAATTTGTTTAAATGAGTTTGTCCTATGCCTATTTTTTCCCTAGTTTATCTTACTGAAGTATAGTTGATTTACAATGTCCTGTGCCTATTTTGATAAGAGGAATGTATTACTAACTTTTAAAATCTGTTTATACAGATATAACAGGAATAGAACTACCATAAATTAACAATAACATTTGGTATCATGAATATCTGACTAATTTTTTGCATATATTTTCTGAATCAATTTAAGGACATCCTGAGATTGTTTAAAGAAATATTTTTACATGTAAAAACGAACAGATCAAATAATCTTTCTTATTTTACTAGTATAGTATTACTTTGATTTTCATTTTATTTAAATATAGTAGTATCTTAATTCATTTGTTCAATCTCTGATTTCCTTTTAGTGTTGGTGAAAGGAGCCATGATGATCCACTGAGTCAATAATATATATAAGTTACCTTTAGAAGTTATGCATGACAAGATATACTAAATAACTTGACTAGGGTGGCCACTGATCTTAGAGTTTAGATCTAGAAAGCCTATCTCTTTAGGAAGATAAAAGAGCAAACCAGAAAGAGAGGCTATGAAAGAAGTTTAGGAGGAATTTAGAGCAATAGTATAGATTGAGCATTTTCTCTGTGTAAAGGATTACTTGGGTGTTGTGGAGGAGGGCACTAAAGAAAGAAAGAAAGAAAGAAAGAATAAGATTGCTTCTCCCATCTTGAAAGGAATTTAGAGATTCATGGAAATAAAGAGCAATAATAAAAGGAAAAACATCAACAGCATAAATTACACTTTTCTCAGGTGCTCTGCTCTTTTCAGGTACAATTCCTACAGTGTCAACAAATGATACTGTGAATGAAAAGTCAAAAGTCACTCTACTAACTGTTCAACCTCAGTGTTCTTTTACATAAACAGAGGGCTGCTCTTCTATAGGATCTAGGGTTTAAAACTATGTCTCTAAATTTGACTATTGCCAGATATATTCAGTTTGTTTTTTCCTTCAACAATAAAGACAGTTTAAATGTATTTCTGGAGAAAGCTGGTTAGCGATTCATAGAGATGTACTCTGAGAAAAAGTACTGTTTTGGAGACCACTAAAGGTGTGAATCAGCAATGGAGATATCAAAGTTGGAATTATTTTAAATGTGACAAATTAGTTTTACATGTTATTTAGGCATTTTAGTGAAATTTTACTTACACAATTACAGGATGAAGGGTCAAGAAAGGCTTGACATATCAATATAAATAATACACAGTGTTTGCACGTAAGTAGCTTAAAGTCTGGTCAGAAACACACTGACATTACTAAATATAATGCACATGTGATGTATTCAGTTAGCATGATCAAGCCATTAAGTCCAGTGGGTTTCAGAAGAAGGATTCCTAGTGGATGGCACATTTGTCTTAGAGTTACCTGAATTCATATGAGGTATGTGGTGTGTGTCAGCATTACGAAAGATAACCCAAAACTCAAGATAGGTGGCTCAGAGGTTAAAGCGTCTGCCTACAATGCGGGAGACCCAGGATCAATCTCTGGGTCAGGAAGATCCCTCGAGGAGAAAATGGTAACCCACTCCAGTACTCTTGCCTGGAGAATCCCATGGACAGAGGAGCCTGGCAGGCTACAGTCCACGGGGTTGCAAAGAGTCGGACACGACTGAGTGACTTCACTTCACTTCACTTCAAGGCAAGATAGTAAGAATAGATTCAAAGTGTGATAGCCCATAGTCAAGGTGTCTCCTTTAAAGGATACTGCAAATTAAAATAATGCATTCAATCGATGTGTTTTCAAATTAATAGAACAAAGTCCTTTTAAGATACTCAAGGAAAATGGAATCTTTTGAGATTTTGAGATTCTTTTGAGAATCTCAGTGCAGCATGCTCTCTTCCATTTGGTATTCCCCAGACACACGTGATTACACAGAACTTAGAGGCAAATGTCACAGTTATTTTGTTCTCATTGATGTAAACTATGTTAACCACACAGCAGTGCATATTTATACTAGTCTGTTTCCGGACACACAAATCTGCTCTGTTCTCTTTCCTCTACCCCCACTGCTGATATACAGATGCACGTGACTGCACACAGGAACATATGCTAAAGAAGGATTTATGTTTCTGCTTGATGACTGTTAAACACAGCCCTTGGCTATGTGAAGATCACTAAAACATACACAGGTAGAACATATTTATAGAAAGAGAAGCAGCATCAAGTTCAGGAAGTAAATTCTAGAAACTAGCTATCAAGTAGAATTAGCTTAGCTTCACTAGAGACATTTTCTTCACATATTATGCTTTCTTTACTTCTGTGAAGATTATCATTTTGAACTCCAAACATCCAGAGCTAACTGAACAAAATAACTTCCTTGTCTAGACATTGCCTAATAGACCATGGTGGAGAGGGCGGGAGGATGTGGAAGGTTTACAACAGAAGTAATATCTGTACAATCAGTTAAATGTCTACATGAGCAGATGTTTTCAGAATAAAAGTATTGCTTTGACTTGACATGTACTTCTTGTGGAGGAGAATTAATTGACCAGAAAGAATATATTCAGAATAGAGTACAAGACATTTCAAAAATTTTATTTATGAAAATAGTGCACTTTTAATTTTGGAGAGATGAGTAACTTAGTATAATTAAGTAAGCAGTAGGAACATAAAATAGTGGATTTACAGAAAAGAAAAGAAAAAGAAAGCAGGTACTACCTTGCTCTGTTATTGTATGTGCACACCAAGAGTAAACCTTTGTTCACTAAAACTAACAATTTTTCTGTTGATGTTGTCTGAAACCTCCTACTGGGATCAAAAAGATTTTGAGCAGGCCTTGTATGTACCTCATTGGATTTTAAATTCCCATAACATGCCCCTTTTTTCTCTCTTATAGTGTCTGTGCCCTTGACACTGTAAGATAAAACTAAAGCTACTTTCATATTCTATGCATTTCCAAAAAGTTTTTGTCAACTATATGATAGAAATGGGTATAATAATTAATGTGTGGATAAGCATAGCATCCCTTCTTTAATTTCAACACAAGAGAATTGTCTACTAGATTAACTGCAGAAATTGTGGAAAATCATGGTTAAAAAGTGAGATATAGTAGTGTGTGAGAAACAAAGTCCCAAGTTTAAAATAAATAGCAAAGTACAGATAAGAGACTATAACCTAAAAAAAGACAAAAGACTAAGACAAGAAGTAGTGGGTGAAGAGAGGAGAGTTTGGAGAGTGGATGAAGAATTAATTGGAAGGTGATGACAATTGTTTCTCTCTTTCCTACTGTATATGTTTGTGTATATGACTGTAAGAAACATAAAGTAGGTTTTTAAGAAATTTTGCTATGCTGAGTATTATTGCCTTTGGCATTTTTAAGAAAATTCATAAGGGTAACTGACTACATCTATAAATACTATATTTGTATCTTATCAGTTTTGCAAAATAAAATTGATGCTCTCATTCAAATAGGAAATGAACATATGCCAAATATTTGATTTAACTCATTTGTTAATAAGGAATACAGTTAAATGTTACAAAGAATGGTTCAGGGAGAATTCAAAGTACCACAAATAGGTAAATCAAGAATACCAAAATGGGAGAACAAGATGGCTGAGGAGCAGATGGACGTGGAGTACATCTCTCTCCATGGATACACCAGGAATACACCTTAAGTCACAGAAGTGCATGCAAAACACCAGCTGAGAGCGGACAGGAGACCTTGACCAGTGGAAAAGAATATATAGAACCACCAAAAACTCGGTAGGACAAAGGGACTAGGGGAAAAAACAGGAGTGTTAGTAGGACCGGAACTGCCCTTGGCAGGTGGGGGAACTGAAGCAAGGGTCTGATCCTTACATTGGGGCAATTGTCTGAGTCAGAGGAGAAGCGTTTAAGGCTGAGAGTGAAACAGCTGATCTGTGGCAACCTAAATGAAATGAGAATCAGGCAGCCCTTGCCACAGAAATTCATACCCCTGATAGGGATGGAGGTCCCCTGGAAGGTGTAGCAGCTGAGAGCTGGAGTTTAAGGATTGTGGTGCAATCCCAGACCAAGGACTGCTGTTGATGGCTGAGAGATGGATTGAGGGGTTATAAGGGAGGAGACTGTGGTTACAAATACCTGTGGAGGAAAGTTGGGCAGCCATGGAAGAAAGGCGGTACTGCTGAGTCACACTTAAAGGGTAGAGCCATCACCGTAGCCTCTCATTCCCCACACACCAGGGTTGGCAGCTGAATAATAGAGAGGCTCAGCCATCAAACACCTGAAGCACTGAACTACAGAGCAGGACCCCACCCAAGGTGCCCCTTTAAGAGCCTGATGTGCCAATCTACAGAGTAGGACTCCTGACAGCAGGGGGAGTGGGGGGTCCGGACCCGGGGCCCTTTATGTGCCCAGTGCACAGAACAACAGAAAAGGACCCCAGGCAAGGGAGCCCTCTAAGTGCCCAAAGGGGCAGAGCTATGGAGAAACACTGGTCAAAGAGGCGTTCTGAGCCTCAGCTAGGAGAGGCTCAAAAACAAACTCTGATAGGTCCATAACTCCTGTGGTAGAGGCAGTCCATGTCCCTGCACACTTGGTGCTGCCGGGGACCCGCAAGCCAAGCAGCTGTGCCACCTTCACGCTCAACTCTCACTGGGACAGAGATGCCACAGGCAAAAAGTCTTGCGTCTATGCACACAGGGTCACTTCGATAGTGTCTGACTCTGCTACCCTGTAGATTGTGGCCTGCCAGGCCTGTCTGTCAGGGAGGGGGATTCTCCAGGCAAGAATACTGGAGCATATTGGCCAATACTGGTTGCCATACCCTTCTAGAGCACTATGTTTCTGGCTGCCCTAGCCACCAACTCTCCAGAGTACCTGGTGCTGCCAGAACCCTATGACCCAAGCTGCTGCACCACCTCCACACCTGGCCCTCACAGGGGCAAACCCAAGTCCTCGAGGGAAGCCTCAGGAGCAAGCCCCAGTGGATGACCCACATGCAGAGGTGGAAATAAAACCACAATTGAAACACAGGGGCAGTGTGGCTAAGGAAGAAGACTCAAGCCTTCCCACCAGCTGTACAAGTTGCATGTTAAATCCACAAGATTAACTAGGCAGATTCTGTCTTTATGGAATATATAAATGGTCTTTGAGAGCGCCCACTAAAGAAAATGCACTAGTTCTGATAGCTGTGAACATTGGAGGCAAGAACACACAAAAGTACGACCAGATTAGAATATGAGCTGCCCCCACAGCAGGTTCACAGATTAGCACAGTGTTGGAAGGCATCCTAGAGAGATGAGGTGGACTGTGACGTCCAGCAAGAGAAAGGAGTCTGGCAGCAGCGACTCAAGAAAAACATTTATACTTCTTATGTTTTGACTTGTTAGGTAGATTTTTTTGGATTTTTTTTTTTTTTTTTTCTTTCCTTCTTTTCGACCTCTGTTGTTGTTGTCAATTTTATTGGCACTATGAAATCTAATTAAGCTTTTGAACATTTATTTTTCCTCAGTCACATTTTTATTGTTGTCATAACCTCCTGTTTCTACATTGGACTTTTGCTGTTCTGGGGAGTATTCCAGTTTTTTTAATCTCTTATTAATTTTAATTTTTAAAACTGTCATTATTTTTTATACATTTATTCCTTTGTTTCCTTTTCCTGCTGTTCTTTTCCCCTTGAAGTTAATCTTTAATGTATATAAATTTTCTTTATCTACCACTATTTAACCCTGTGTATCTGTTCTTTCTTTCTTTTCTCCGTTTCCTTTCCTCTCAACATATTTGTTAGTTTTACTTTCATTGCTATATTCACTAATTGGCACCTTGATTTAGTTTTTTTTTTTTTTTTTTCCAGTTTATGCTTTAGTTAGTTTTGTTGTGGTAGACATAAGTTTTGGTTTCCTTTGTTCACCTGGTCAATCAATTGTATGTTATTTTTGTTGGATGGTTTTGATTTTGCTTAGGGTTGAATATGTATATGTGTACATTCAGTCACACTTTTATTGTTATAAACCTCTGCATCTATGTAGGGATTTTGCAGTTCTGCGGAGTTTTCCTTTTTTGTTTTATTTTGTTTACTTTCTTCTTTTTTTGTCTTTTTATAATTTTAACTTTCAATTTTTAAAAATCTAATATATTTTTTCTACATTTCTTTGTTTTCATTTTCTACTGTTCTTTTTCCCTTGCAGTTAATCTTTATGTATATAAATCTTCTTCATCTACCTTTTTTTTTTTTTTTTGTTCTGTTTAACTTAGCCTATTTTTCTTTCTTTTTTTTTCTTTCCTTTCCTCTCAACATACTTGTTAGTTTTGTTTTCATTGCTTTATTCCCCACTTGGCATCTTGCTCCAGTTTTGTTTTCCAGTATGTGTTTTAGTTAGTTTCATTCTTGTAAATATTATTTTTTTATTTCCTTTGTTAGCTGATTCAATCTACCATACTTTATTTTTGTTGGACTCTTTTATCTTTGCTCATGGTTTATATTCCATTATTTTAATTATTATTTGCCTGATTTTGTAGCTGCCATTTGTGTGGGGTTCATCTTTCTTTTCTCATTTTTGGATACTTGTTTTAATCTCACGTAATGTCATTAAAAAAACACTTGTAGAATCTTACTTCCTGACCAGATATCAAGCCCTGAGCCTTTGGAGTGGGAGCACTGACTCCAAGACCCTAGACTATCAGAGAACTAACCCTAAGGAGTATCAAATAGTGAGAACTCACACAAAGAAAACCACTTGAATACAAGACCTGGCATCAAACAACCACCAGTAGCACCCTATGCAAGACACCTTATCTAAACAACAAACAAAAATACAAATCCAGTCATCACCAGACAGGATTACCACCTTACTCAGCCTTTTCCATCAGAGGAAAACCAAACAAATAGACAAACAAAAACTCAGCACAAATCTCACCCTATATGAAGCTTACAGAAACCACTGGACCAGACTTAGGAGTACAGAAACCAAAAGGAGGAACAAATTCAACCTTTAAGCCTGGGAAAAGGAGACCTCAAACACAATGTTATAAAAAATAATGAAATGGCAGAGAAATACTACACAAATGAAGGAACAGACAAGAAACACAGAAGTCCAAATAAATGAAGAGGAAATAGGCAAACTACCTGAAAAAGAATACAGAATAATGTTAGTAAAGATGATCAAAAGCTTTGAAAACAAAATAGAGAAAATGCAAGAATCAATTAACAAAAACCTAAATGAATTAAAGAATAAGCATACAGAGACAAATAGCACAACTACTGAAATTAAAAATACTCTGGAATGAATCAACAGCAGAATATCTGAAGCAGAAGAGAGCATCAGTGAGCTGGAAGATAAAATAGTGGAAACAACCACTGAAGAGCAGTATAAAGTAAAAAGAATGAAAAGAACTGAGTATAATCTCAGACCTCGGGACAATATCAAATGCACCAACATTTGAATTATAGGCGTCCCAAATGAAGAAGAGAAAAAGAAAGAGTATGAGAAATTTTTGAAGAGATTATAGTTGAAACTTCCCCAACATGGAAAAGGAATAGTCAATCAAGTGCAAGAGGCACAAAGAGTCCCATACAGGATAAACCCAAGGAGAAACATGCCAAGACACATACTAATCAAACTAACAAAGACCAAACACAAAGAAAGAATATTAAAAGCAGCAAGGGAGAAGCAACAAGTAGCATACAAGGGAAAGCCCATTTGCTTAACAGCTGCTCTTTCAACAGAAACTCTGCAGGTCAGAAGGGAATGGCAGGATATATTTAAAGTACTTGAAGTTAATCTTTAATGTATATACATATTCTTTATCTACCTCTGTTTAACTTTGCATATCTATTGTTTCCTTTTGTCTCAACATATTTGTTAGTTTTACTTTCATTGCTTTATCCTCCAATTGGCATCTTGCTTTAGTTTTGTTTTCCAGTTTGTGCTTTAACTTTAGAAAGGGAAAAATCTACAAACAAATTACTGTACCAAGCAAGGATCTCATTCAAAATTGATAGAGAAATAAAACCTTTTCAGAGAAGCAAAAGTTAAGAGAATACAGTACCACAAAACCAGCTTTACAACAAATGTTAAAGGGACTTGTAATACAGTCAAAAAATACAAGAGAAGAAAAAATGATCTACAAAATTAACCCCAAACAATTAAGAAAATGGCAATAGGAACATATATACCAATAGTTGCTTTAAATGTAAATAGATTAAATGTTCCAACCAAAAGACATAGAGTGGCTGAATGGATACAAAAACAAGACCCATATATATGCTGTCTACGAGAAACTCACTTCAGACTTAAAGACACATATAGACTGAAAGTGAATAAATGGAAATATATATTCCATGCAAATGGGAAGGAAAAGAAAGCTGGAACAGCAGTCCTCATATCATATAAAATAGATGTTAAAATAAAGGATTACAAGGGATAAGGAGGGACACTACGTAATGATCAAGGGATCAATCCAAGAGGAAGATGTAACAATTGTAAATATCTATGCACCCAACATAGGAGCACCTCAGTACATAAGAAAAACTCTAACAGACATAAAAGGAGAAATTGACAGTAACACAATAAGAGTAGGAGGCTTTAACACCCGACCCACACCAATGGACAGATCATCAAAACAGAAAATTAATAAGGAAACACAGGTCTTAAATGATACTTTAGAAGATATGGATCTCATAGATATCTTCAGGACATTCCATTCAAATGCAGAACAGTACTCTTTCTTCTCAAGTGCACATGGAATATTCTCCAGGATCGACCACATCTTGAGTCACAAATCAAACCTCAATGAATTGAAGAAAACTGAAATGATATCAAGTGTCTTCACCAACAACAACAATATGAAACTAGATATCAATTACAAGAAAAAAAAACTAATAAACACAAACACATGGAGATTAAACAACAGATTTCTAAATAACCAACAGCTTAATGAAGAAATCAAAAGGGAAAACAAAAATTCATGGAAACAAATGACAATGAAAACATGACAACTCAAAACCTATGGGATGCAGCAAAAGCAGTTCTAAGAGGGACGTTTATAGAAATACAATCCTACCTCAAGAAACAAGAAAAATATCAAATAGACAACCTAACTTTACAACTAAATCACATACAAAGAAGAAGAAAAAAAAAAACTTAGTAGAAGAAAAGAAATCATAAAGATCCAAGCAGAAATAAATGAAAAAGAAATGAAAGAAACAATAGTAAAGATTAATAAAACTAAAAGCTGGTTCTTTGAGAATACAAACGAAATTCACAAACCTTTAGCCATATTCATCCAAAAAAATAGAGAGAAGCATCAAATCAACAAAATTGGAAATGAAAAAGGAGAGTTTACAACAGACAATGCAGAAATACAAAGTATTATAACAGACTATTATGAACAACTATATGACAATAAAATGAATAACCTGGATGAAATGGGCAGATTCTTAGAAAAGTTCAATCTTGCACAACTGAACCAGGAAGAAATAGAAATTATGAACAACTGAATTACAAGCGATGAAATTGAATCTGTGATCAAAAATCTCTGAAAAAACAAAAGCCCAGGACCAGATGGCTTCAAAGGAGAATTCTACCAATCATTTGGAGAAGAGCTAATGCCTATCCTTTTAAAATTCTTTCAATAAATTGCAAAGGAAAGAACCCTTCCAAACTAATTCTACAAGGCCACCATCACCCTGATTTCAAAACCATACAAAGGCAGCACAAAAAAGAAAACTATAGGCCAGTATCACTGATGAACACAGATGGAAAATTCCTCAACAGAATTTTAGCAAACAGAATTCAGCAACACATTAAAAAGCTCATACACCATGATCAAGTTGGGTTTATTCCAGGAATGCAAAGATTCTTCAATATATGAAAATCAGTCAATCTCTCCATATTAATTAATTGAAAGAAAACCATATGATCATCTCAACAGATGCAGAAAAAGCCTTTGACAAAATTCAGCATCTATTTATGATTAAAACTCTTCATAAATGGGCACAGAAGGAACCTGCCTCAACATAGTAAAGGCCATATATGATAAGCCTACATTCTCAAAATCTTTCTCAATGGTGAAAAACTGAAAGCATTCCCTCTAAGATCAGGAACAAGACAAGGGTGTCCAATATACCAGTCTTATTCAACATAGTTCTGGAAGTCCTAGCTACAGTCATCAGAGAATAAAAAGAAATAAAAGGAATGCAGATTAGAAAAGAAGAAGTAAAGCTCTCACTGTTTGCAGATGATGATACTGTACACAGAAAACCATAAAGATAGTGTCAGAAGATTACTAGAGCTAATAAAATCTAGCAATATTTCAGGATAGAAAATCAATACACAAAAATCACTTGAATTTCTATATGCTAACAGTGAAAAAACAGAAAGAGCAACTAAGGAATCAATCCTATTTACCATTTAAACAAAAGCAATTAAATATCTAGGAATAAACTTGCCTAAGGAGACAAAAGAACTGTACACAGAAAATTATAAGACACTGA
Source organism: Neotragus moschatus (assembly GCA_006410615.1). NCBI lineage: Eukaryota > Metazoa > Chordata > Mammalia > Artiodactyla > Bovidae > Neotragus > Neotragus moschatus. The sequence goes on from SJYA01000766.1 coordinate 224,915, forward strand.
TGAAAGAAATCAAAGATGACATAAACAGATGGTGAGATATTCCATATTCCTGGATAGGGAGAATCAATATTGTGAAAATGACTATACTACCACAAGCAATCTACAGATTCAGTGTGATCCCTATCAAATTACCAATGGCATTTTTCACAGAAGTGGAACAAAAATTTCACAATTCATATGGAAACACAAAAGACTCCAAATAACCAAAGCAGTCTTGAGAAAGAAAAATGGAGCTGGAGGAATCAAGCTTCCTGACTTCAGGTTATGCTACAAAGCTATAGTCATCAAGACAGTATGCTACTGGCACACACACACACACACACACAAAAAAAAAAAAAAAAAAAAAAAAAAAAAAAAA
>SJYA01000766.1:225370-242639 GCA_006410615.1 Neotragus moschatus
AAAAAAAAAAAAAAAAAAAAACCCAGAAATATAGACCAATGGAACAAGATAGAAAGCCCAGAAGTAAACTTATGCACCTACAGGTGCCTCTTTTTTGACAAAGGAGGCAAAAATATACAATGGGGTATTGAAGACAGCCTCTTCAATAAATGGTGCAGGGAAAACTAGAGAGCTACGTGGAAAAGAAAGTAGAACACTTCCTAACACCATACACAAGGACAAACTCAATGTGGATTAAAGACCTATATGTTAAGACCAGAAACTATAAAATGCTTAGAGGAAAACATAGGCAGAACATTTGATAACATATATCAAAACAAGATCCTCTATGACCCACCTCCTCGAATAATGGAAATAAAAATCAAAAGTAAACAAGTTGGAGCTGATTAAACTTAAAAGCTTTTGCACAACAAAGGAAACTCTAAGCATGGTGGAAACACAACCTTAAGAATGGGAGAAAATAATAGCAAATGAAACAACTGATAAAGGATTAATTTCCAAAATACACAAGCAGCTCATACAACTCAATACCAGAAAAACAAACCACCCAATCAAAAAATGGGAAAAAGACCTAAACAGAAATTTCTCCAAAGAAGACATACAAGTCGCTAACAAACACATGAAAAGATGCTCAACATCACTCATTATTAGAGAAATGCAAATCAAAACTACAGTGAGATATCACCTCACACCAGTCAAAATGGCCATCATCAAAAAGTCTACAAACAGTAAATGCTGGAGAGGGTGTGGAGAAAAGGGAATCCTCTTGCACTGTTGGTGTGAACGTAAATGGCTACAGCCACTATGGAAGATGGTATGGAGAGTCCTTAAAAAAACTAGGAATAAAACCACCATGTGACACAGCAATCCCACTCCTAGGCATATACCCTGAGGAAACCAAAATTGAAAAAGACACATGTATCTGATTGTTCCTCATAGCACTATTTACAATAGCTTGAACATGGAAGCAACCTTGATGTTCATTGACAGATGAATAGATAAAGAAGTTGTGGTGTATATATACACAATGGAATATTACTTAGCCATTAAAACAAATATATTTGAGTCAGTTCTGATGAGGTGGATGAACCTAGAGCCTATTACATAGAGTGAAGTGAGTCAGAAAGAGAAAGATAAATATTGTACTCTAATACACATATATGGAATCTTGAAAAATGGTAATGAGGAATTTTTACAGGGCAGCAATGGAGAAACACATAGAGAATAGACTTATGGGCATGGGGAGAGGGGAGGAGAGGGTGAGATGTATGGAAAGAGAAACATGGAAACTTATATACCTTATGTAAAATAGATAGCAAATGGGAATTTGCTGTATGCCTCAGGAAAACCAGACAGGGGAAATATATCAACCTAGAGGGATAGGATGGGGAGGAAGATGGAAGGGAGGTTCAAAAGGGAGTGAGGTTTAAAAGAGAGGGGATATATGTGTACCTCAGATCATGAGCTTCTTATTGCCAAATTCAGACTTAAATTGAAGAAAGTAGGGAAAACCACTAGACCATTCAGGTATGACCTAAATCAAATCTCTTACAATTATACAGTGGAAGTGAACAAATATATTCAAAGGATTAGACGTGATAGACAGAGTTCCTGAGGAACTATAGATGGAGGTTCATGATATTGTACAGGAGGCAGTGATCAAGACCATCTCCATGGAAAGAAATGCAAAAAAGCAAAATGTCTGTCTTAGGAAGCCTTACAAATAGCTGTGAAAAGAAAAGAAGTGTAGAGAAAAGGAGAAAAAGAAAGATATTCCCATTTGAATGCAGAGTTCCAAAGAATAGCAAGGAGAGCTAAGAAAGCCTTCCTCAGCGATCGATGCAAAGAAATAGAGAAAAAGAATGGAATGGGAAACACTAGAGATCTCTTTAAGAAAACTAGAGATGCCAAAGGAATATTTCATGCAAAGATGGGCACAATAAAGGACAGAAATGGTATGGACCTAACAGAAACAGAAGATACTAAGAAGATGTGGCAAGAAACACAGAAAAACTATATAAAAAAAGATCTTCATGACCCAAATAACTATGATGGTATGATCACTCACCTAGAGCCTGACATCCCTGGAATGCAAAGTCAAGTGGGCTTTAGGAAACATCACTAGGAACAAAGCTAGTGGAGATGATNCTAAGAAGATGTGGCAAGAAACACAGAAAAACTATATAAAAAAAGATCTTCATGACCCAAATAACTATGATGGTATGATCACTCACCTAGAGCCTGACATCCCTGGAATGCAAAGTCAAGTGGGCTTTAGGAAACATCACTAGGAACAAAGCTAGTGGAGATGATGGAATTCCAGTTGAAGTATTTCAAATCCTAAAACATGATGCTATGAAAATGTTGCACTAATATGCCAGCAAATCTGGAAAACTCAGCAGTGGCCACATGATTGGAAAAGGTCAGTTTTCATTCCAATCCCAAAGAAAGGCAATGCCAAAGAATGCTCAAACTACCTCACAGTTGCACTCATCTCACATGCTAGTAAAGTAATACTCAAAACTCTCCAAGCCAGGCTTCAACAGTACGTGAATCATGAACTTCCAGATGTTCAAGCTGGATTTAGAAAAAACAGAGGAACCAGAGATCAGATTGCCAACATCTGGTGGATCATCGAAAAAACAATAGAGTTCCAGAAAACACCTACTTATGCCTTTTTTACTATGCCAAAACCATTGATTGTGTGAATCACAACAAACTGGAAAATTCTGAAAGAAATGGGAATACAAGACCACCTGACCTGCCTCTTGAAAAATCTTTATGCAGGTCAGGAGGCAACAGTTAGAACTGGACATGGTAGAACAGACTAGTTCCAACTAGGAAAAGGAGTATGTCAATGCTGTATATTGTCACTGTGCTTATTTAACTTATATGCAGAGTACATCATGAGAAATGCTGGACTGGAAGAACCACAAGCTGGAATCAAGATTGCCAGGAGAAATATCAGTCACCTCAGATATGCAGATACCTCCACCCTTATGGCAGAAAGTGAAGAACTAAAGAGCCTCTTGATGAAAGTGAAAGAGGAGAGTGAAAAAGTTGGCTTAAAGCTCAACATTCAGAAAACTAAGATCATGGCATCCAGTCCCATCACTTAATGGGAAATAGATGGAGAAACAGTGGAAACAGTGGCTGACTTTTCATTTTTGGGCTCCAAAATCACTGCTGATGATGGTTGCAGCCATGAAATTAAAAGAGGCTTCTCCTTGGAAAGAAAGTTATGACCAACCTAGACAGCATATTAAAAAGCAGAGACATTTTTTTGTCAACAAAAGTCCATCTACTCAAGGCTATGGTTTTTCCAGTAGTCATGTATGGATGTGAGAGTTGGAATATAAAGAAAGCTAACACCGAAAAATTGATGCTTTTGAACTGTGGTGTTGGAGAAGACTCTTGAGAGTCCCTTGGACTGCAAGGAGATCCAACCAGTTCATCCTTAAGGATATCAGTCCTGGGTGTTCATTGGAAGGACTGACGTTGAAACTGAAACTCCAATACTTTGGCCACCTGATGCGAAGGGCTAACTCATTTGAAAAGACCCTAATGCTGGGAATGATTGGGGGCAGGAGGAGAAGTGGATGACAGAGGATGAGATGGTTGGATGGCATCACCGACTCAATGGAAATGAGTTTGGGTAAACCCCAGGAGTTGGTGATGGACAGGGAGGCCTGGTGTTCTGCAGTTCATGGTGTCACAAAGAGTTAGACATGATCGAGTGACAAACTGAACTGAAAAGTTAATTTGTTTTAAAATTAAGTTCTCACTTCCAGGTTCTCTGTTTCAAAGAATTAGAAAAGCTACATTAATTTGCCTAATGAATGGATGTCGAGCACAAATTGCTGAATAAAGATGTAACTAGTCATAGTACTTGGATGGGCACTAAGTTGAACCTATACAATTGATTTTCTCCTTTTCTGAGAAGTCCTTACAGAAATAAAATTAATCATTAATTTGAAAAATAGGTGATAGGTAAAAGTGTTTTACACATTCACAGGTATCATACTATAGATATATTTGTGGTGCTATGCCAGTATCTACTGATTTTCAATTTTTATGCATGGGACTGAAGATTTAAAACCATTTAGCATTTCAACTAAAGATAAATTGTTGTTATACCTAAGAAAATCAAAATGTTTTTTTTTTTAACATTGATTAAAGGCTTAGTCTTCTAAAATAAAAGCCAATCTAAATATGTACAGCACCACATCATGAGAATGAGTTACCAAACTGCTTCTGGTTTGCTTCATCGATGTTAATAACACTTTCATTTCAAGTATGATGTATATCCCTATTAAAGTGATGTAAATATAGGAAGTTTAGTCTGAGAACTGCTTGTGTAATTTTTCTTGTTTTGTATTTTGCTAGTACCTTGAAAATGAGATTAGTCACTTTAAAAATGTTTTGTCATTTCCCAGATGATTTACTGTGTGTAGATTTTAACCTTTAGTTTAGGGTTTGTACCAAATAAATCACTGAGTCAATAGGAACAAATTTCAGAAATTAGTACATTTAACAACAACAAAACACAAAAATAATTTGAATTGTTAATTTTAATTAGAATTTTGGATAAAGCTTACATTATTCACCAATCTTGCCTCTAATTGGCCATGGAGAACATAAATTTAATGACTTAAGAACAAATTGCTACTATGATTTTCCAAGCAAATAGCAAGCATAGCATCGTTATATGGGAAACACACATTTAGTAGCTTGTTAACAGCAAATATAAAACTGAAGCTTTTTATACTTTGTCCTATGTTGAGGGGTTAAAAAAAAAAGCAATAAAGTGGTGCAAGTAATAAAATAGCTGCTGCTAAACATCAAATTAGGCTCAAAGAAACAGTACACTTATTAATCATCATTAAAGCTATTATCAGGTGTACACTGTGAGAAGATTTTAGTTTAAACTCCTTTCTTTCAAACGAGGTACGAGTTGAGATTATAGGTACCATATAATGCTTGTGGTTCTGACCCAGATTCTCTCTTTAACCAAACATTAGTCTGACTCCTTTGAGCCCCTTTTCAGACTATGCTTTTTCTTTGGGCCTTGTCCCCAGGCCCTCCTACTCTGTTTTAGCAAGAGTACTGCTAAGTCATTTTAGACAGACTTTCTACTCTATCAAAAACAACAACAGAGAAAAAATCTGCTCTACCTTTGATGTCTTCTGTTAGTTTCCATCCACTGATATCGCCTTCCCCAACCTCTGTTCAATAAGCTGTAAATCTCCAGATATCCTTGCTGTACTTAAAGTTGAGCTTAAATTCTCTTCCTCTTGACAGTAATCTTGACACCTATAGCAGTAATCTTTGAATACTGTTCCTTATCATTTAAAAAAAGTCAGAGTATTTTTTTGGTAACAGATCAAAGGATATATTTAAGTCAGTTTAGTACTTTGTATGTCTTTGATCAATAATTGACAAAATAATGATGATTGGGTTTATTCCAGATACCTATTGCCCTACCCACTATATCATGTCTCTATAAAAGGTTATTCACTTTGTGATAATAGGATTGAAATGAGTTAATTGGCTTTCTTTCTAGTCATTTGAAAGTCTGAATGAAGATATCATGCCATTTCTTTCCCAGCACTATTTTGAACCAGAGCACCAAGTCTCCCTTTTATTTTTTTATTTGGATGCTATACATTTTGAGTCTATATCACTGTTAGCATTCAATACCATATAAGTTACTTCATCTCTATGAATAACTTCAGTTGATTGTTCATATATATATCTTCCAACCAACTTCTACTAACCTCATTCTCATGATTTCCAAGTTGACATTGCTATCAATGCAGCTCTTCAAGTTCACATCATCTGAATCTCCTCAATAACCCTGACCTTTACTTATCTTTACTCTAGATTGACCACCCAGTAATACAGCCCTGTTCTGAACCACATTAGCATATTCACATTCAGCAACTTAGACTCTGTAGTATAGATAACCCAAACTTCCTGTCTGTTTTCTTTCCCATTTCCCATTTCTGAAGACCCACTAAATCTATTCTCTAACTTGACTAAGAATACCAGCTTCTCAAGTTCTGTTTCTTTAGTTATCTACTTTAAATATATACTTGTGGATTTTTTGCATCTTTTCTCAGAAAACTTTTTCTTAAAATCCTTTTTTCTTGGTTCTTTGGACCAGTCTAATTATTTGTACCAATTGAATTAATGGTTGTTTTTTGGGTGAGCCATCCAGAATTGCCATGTTAATGCTTGCAATCTAAGTCTCACTCTTCAGCCTTCTTTAGATATATGAACACAACTATCTATTGAATAATTTTGCTGTTATGCTTAAACTATAAAAAAATATCTTTAGTACCATGAATTCACATAAGCATAGCCTATAAAACTCCAGGGCCCACAATAAGCAGTTTAACTTGGCTAGAGTGCAGGGTATATTTGCACCAGTAAGGAAGATAAGACTTGAAAAGAGGTTTGGGAGCTCTCTAAACTAACCTTTTATCTTTTCTAGTGATTCTAAAATTGGAGTTCAAAGTTTCTCAAGGGACCTGTGGATAGAAATCTATTTAAGAAAATTGGTTTTCTTAGGGAACAATCAAAGGCAATACTGAGTTTATAAATGCATTGCAGAGTCCAGAATCTATAGCTGATAAGCAGCAATGACTCCATTGGGATTCTGTGTGGCTTCTTTTGGCCTTGAGACTTAAAACTAAGAAGACAAGTTATCTATCCAATATACACCCAATGCATGATGGTAAAGTAAGACCACAAAACCACACTCATACAAAATTAGTCCTACTTGAAAGAGAATAGGAGTCAAAAAACATTAAATAGTCTATCTCCTGTCTGAGCTTACTGTGAAGGCCTCTTACTCTGGAGGTCAGAAATTTCTTTAAGGAGGCTATGCTTCTCCCAGAGAGCTATTTTGTTCTTCTCCTTTATATTTTCATTATTTATAAAAATAAATATCATTCTCCTTTATATTTCATTATTCAAAGAGACACTTCATTTCTCTTTAACCAGGCCTAAACTAAAGCAGCATAACTTTCTTAAGCTCACTTCCTGCTCCTTACATTTGAGGAAACACAGTTCAGTTCAGTAGCTCATTTGTGTCTGATTTTTTGCGACCCATGGACTGAAGCATGCCAGGCTTCCCTGTCCATCACCAACTGCCAGAGTTTGCTCAAACTCATGTCCATCCAGTTGGTGAAACCATCCAACCATCTCATCCTCTGTCATCCCCTTCTCCTCCTGCCTTCAATCTTTCCCAGCATTGGGGTCTTTTCCAATGAGTCAGTTCCTCACATTAGGTGGCCAAAGTACTGGAGTGAGGAAACAGTTTACTGTAATTCCCAAAGAGTCACATGGATTTCTAAGTTCAGATTCATGACTTCTTGGGCAGTTATTTCCCTCTCACTCTGTTTGGTTCAGGTCTATTCTTGTGTTGGAATCATCTAGCCTCTTATTAAAAATGCAGATTCCTGTACTTTACTCAGGCACAATCTCAAGAGTTGAGGTAAGAAGCAGAGTCTGAGAATATGCATTTTACAGACTTGTTAAATAATTTTGTTCCTGTATAACTTTAGGAATTATTAGGTTAATTTGAAAGTGAGTCTTTGAAATAGGTGATGTTTTTGAGTTATTTAGAGGTAAAAAGGTGGGGCCTGGGAGCCTAAAGTAAGGTAATTTCAGAGCAGCTTCATATAAATAGATTCCAGAAATATCTTGGAAGTAGAATCCACAAAAGCTGGAAACATTATAGGTAGGGAATATTTACAAAATCAAGGATTCAGGATTAAATTCCAAGTTTTGCATGGAAAAAGCTGGCTTAAAACAACATTCAAAAAATTAAGATCATGGCATCCAGTCCCATCACTTCATGGCAAATAGATGGGGAAAAATGGAAACAGTGACAGACTTTATTTTCTTGGGCTTCAAAATCACTGCAGACATTGCTTGCAGCCATGAAATTAAAAGGTGCTTGCTGCTTGGAAGAAAAGCCATGACAAACCTAGACAGCATATTAAAAATCAGCAATATCACTTTGCCAACAAAGATCTGTCTAGTCAAAGCTATGGTTTCTCCAGTAGTCATGTACGGATGTGAGAGTTGGGCCATAAAGAAGGCTGAGCACAGAAGAATTGATGCTTTCTAACTATGGTGCCAGAGAAGACCCTTGAGAGTCCCTTGGGCAGCAAGGAGATCAAACAAGTCAATCCTAAAGGAAATCAACTCTGAATACTCATTGTATGGACTAATTCTGAAGCTGAAGTTCTAATACTTTGGTCACCTGATATGGAGAGCTGACTCACTGGAAAAGACCCTGATGCTGGGAATGTTTGAAGGCAGGAGGAGAAGGGGATGACAGAGGATGAGACGGTTGGATGGCATCACTGATTCAATGGACATGAGTTTGAGCAAACTCAAGGAGACAGTGAAGGACAGAGAAGCCTTACGTGCTTCAGTCCATGGGGTCCCAATGAGCTGGACATGACTGAATGACTGAGCAACAACACAGAGTGCATAAGAGGGTTCTTCATCAAGGTAAAAATACAAAAGAAAGTTTCTCTTGTTGATTCACAGGTGCTGTGAAGCACAGGCAGGGAGCATCTATTAATTGAGTAATGAAAAGGNTCCATGGGGTCCCAATGAGCTGGACATGACTGAATGACTGAGCAACAACACAGAGTGCATAAGAGGGTTCTTCATCAAGGTAAAAATACAAAAGAAAGTTTCTCTTGTTGATTCACAGGTGCTGTGAAGCACAGGCAGGGAGCATCTATTAATTGAGTAATGAAAAGGTAAAAGAAGACAGTAGAGTTTGCAGTCTCTGAAGACAGAGTATTTTGAGTGATTCTCTTCCAGTGATTTTCATCTGAGGGTTTATTAGCATACACTTTCCCCAGGTTCTTATTCCAAAAAAGAACTAACTCATTGTATAGTCTTTTATACACTGGAAAGAAATTGTAGTTCTTTTAAAGTTTTGAGATTTCTTTGAAAGGATGATGTTCTATGATGTGTTTGAGGGGAAAAAAAATGACTTTTGCTTGGCAAATTATTTTTGAGCCTTAGCAAGTTCAGTTCTCTTCCATTAACTATGAACCAGAATTTTGTGGACATTCAAAAGAATGTGTTATCCTGTCTCCTACCTTTTTCAAGACCTTGAAAGCATTACCTCTTTTCAGAAGTAGGTGTTAACAAACATAAATTAAAACTAGCAGTTCTTCCACAATTTCACTTTGTACTCTGAGGCTAAACTTGCCTATTACTCCAGGTATCTCTTGACTTCCTACTTTTGCTTTCCAGTCCCCTATGATGAAAAGGACATCTGTTTTTGGTGTTAGTTCTTATAGNGCATTACCTCTTTTCAGAAGTAGGTGTTAACAAACATAAATTAAAACTAGCAGTTCTTCCACAATTTCAAGACAAAAATCCCCTTGCCTGGAAATTGTACAAACTCTCAGTCTCCCAGATCCCTGGTTAGATGAAAGGAGAGATAAAATGTATGGCTGCAGCGATATATGTAAAATATTTGCTGCTCATGCTTTCATTTATCAGAGGTATAGATAGATTCACTCGATTCACTCTGACATAAGTGAATCTTTCCATTCGCTTTGACTTTCCACAGCACTTCACCATTTAATAAAGATAAAAAGAAGAGAGGAATCAGTAAATGTCCATGCCATAGGAAAATAAAGCAAAAATGTCCCTGGAGGCTCTCTGAAATGATTCTGACAATTATAGCAGGGTACTTTGGGGACATATCAATATATCATTGTGTCTCCCAGAAGCACTAGATCAGCTTTCCCCTACCAAGTGGGATCATTTGGCCTGACCCAAGTACTCTGACCTTTATACTACCCCACTGACTTGTCATCCTTTCTGCCACCGTTCCAGTTACCCTGGCTGTGTTTTGAGACAACCTGAAAATTCTATGAGACACCTGTACTCTCATTCTAGAAAAAGTTAAATAATTAATGAAAGTATGAAGTGTTAAAAAAATATATATATATATTTACTGTTTTTTATCTGCTGAAGATGTATGTATCTGGATACATTTTCAATGATACTCTAACTTATCTTTGTATTTTTTAAAATGTTGTATCCATTTCTATTATATGTTAAGCAATTATGAGCATTTCATTTATTCCACACAAAATTTTGTGTGTGTTAAATAGAAAAGAAAAAATATGTAGGTATTTTTTTGGCTTAGTATAAATCATTTATAGAGTTTCTAAGGCCAAAACAAGATTTGCTTAGTTTGTTGTTGGTTGTTTATATTTTTGTTTTTTTATGATTGTATAATAGTAGAATGACATATCTTTACAAATGAGAGGTAAGTATTTATTTACTTTTTGAAAACAAAACAAAACAAAACAAACAAACAACAACAAAAAAAACCCTTAAGATCCATTTAAATCTGTTCTTTATCTGAGATGCCTTGAGACCTGACTTGGAGGTTGAGGTTTGCGAAACCACTCTCAATGTCTGGTTCTGACATTCCCCACATGGAATAGAGAGAATATTCTGTTTTTAGAATACATTAAGAACAAAAAGTTTGAAGCTATGTTGAATTATCTGTAATCAGTAGAACACTGATGTGATTTAAAATGATAGATCAGTGGAAAAATTCTTCCAGAGGAGAAAAAGTAATGTATTATTGGGAACAAATTTATCTGATAATCTCACTTCACCAGTATTCAAAATACTTTCTTAAACACATACCTTGTTAATCTCCTGGAAATAAAATACTAAATTTTGAGTCAATAAAGTATTCTTTGTTGGTGTAACACATGTATACCTTTAATATCCAAGAAAAGTACAAAACATTTGAAAACTTTTCAGAGAGAAAAAAAAATGCTTGAAATAATAGAAGTGGTTGAAAATATTTTATTCAACAAAGTAACGCAGTAAAAAAAAAATCCATAATGACAGAGTTCATTGATTCAAAAGTTTTGATCATTATGAGGAATTTTACAAATATTTATTAAGAGACTGTTTAGATAGTAATTTTGGAGATATTTTGGACTGTGGTTTGTTTTTTTTAATCGTTTTCTATTACTGATTATATTTACTAGAGACGTAAGTCAATAAGATGATGTGCTCCTAATATACAGTTTTAGCAGTCTACAAACTCCAGAGGGGTTAAAAAATAGCTATAGATCACTTGAAATTATGGAAAATAATTTCTTGTGAAACACACTTCACTGCACTTTTTTGTTTACAGCCAGACATGTAGTTATTTTTATGCAATTTGTATTTGAGTTTATGCTTTTGTTTAGCTAAGTCACATGTTCATATCTCATGTGTTTGAACTTGAGTTTTAGAAAACGTTTTTTTAGAAAAAAAGAAATAATTCCAAATAGTTTTCTTAAAAAGTTGATTATTGTTTTCTTAATTTTTCTGAGGTCAAAATGCTAATTTATGGCTATTGTACTTTTTGATGTTAATACTCATTTGAATCAACTTCTGATGAAAGAGGCAGACAAGGTACGTTGCCTAACCATAATCTTTAACAGTGAACCAAGAAAATAAAGTAGTCCTTTCCACATATTTTTAGCAAATAATTTTTCAAAATAATTTATTTTGCTTCCCTAACGTTACAGCTACAGTATGAGGGAAGATGCTTTGGGTACTGACACCACTTGTTACTCAAAAGATTGTTCCACTGTTCAGCACTGATTACATATTTTTTCATGCATTTACTTTTTTCTTCTTTATCTCATTCTGTAAAGATAAATATATTATATTGAGCACCTACTATGGGTCAGGCATAGATTACTCATGTAATTTTCATAATAACACTATTAATTTGATGCTATATTTACACTATAGATGAGGAATGTAAGAGTTAGTTCAGTGACTGATCTGAGATCCAAATTTTCCTCAGTTCTGGAAAGTGAAGAACAAACAGTTTTATGGGCTCTTGAGCACGATTATTTGTCAATAAATAATGGATTAGTTGATTTAGTCTTTATTTGCTGCTATAATTACTCCCTTATAATGTATTCCCAATATTATTGCCTTGATTTTACATATATAACATATATAAATAAGTTAACTGAATTTCACACTCAGCATTTGTTTCAGAAGTTCTCAACCAGGGGCAACAACAGAGCATTGCTTCTTTCCAAACCTTAGAAATGTGTGGAAGTGGTTTTGGTTGTTAGGAGTTGATGGACTTCCCAGGTGGCTCAGTGATAAAGGAACTGCCTATAATGCAGGAGATGCTGGTTTTAAAGATCCCCTGGAGAAGGAAATGGCAACCAGCTCTTTCCTGGGAAATTCCATGGACAGAGAAGGCTGGCAGGCTACAGTCTGGGGTCACAAAGAGTTGGACATGACTTAGTGAATGCCTCACTCACTCAGTTGATGGGTACTTCTAGTATTTATTATCTCAGGATGCAAAGGAAACTTCCATATAATAAAGGACTATCTTTCCCCAAATGCTAACAATAATACTTTGGAATAACACTGAAAGAAAAATCTAGAAAGATGATAACGATAACCCTGTATGTGAGACAGCAAAAGAGAAACAGATGTATAGAACAGTCTTTTGGACTCTGTGGGAGAAGGCGAGGGTGGGATGATTTGGGAAAATGGCATTGAAACATGTATAATATCATATGTGAAATGAAAAAAAGAAAAATCAGCACAAAACTCAAACTGATGTTTTTTGCACTGATGCAGCCATAATGTGATCTGACAGATTGAGAACTAGTTCGTGCAATGTTTTTAAATTTGGGGTCTGATAAATCCATTAGTGAGTCATGAAATCAATGTAAATTTTGTGATTGAGATTTTTAAAAATAAACAAAATAGACANGTGAAATGAAAAAAAGAAAAATCAGCACAAAACTCAAACTGATGTTTTTTGCACTGATGCAGCCATAATGTGATCTGACAGATTGAGAACTAGTTCGTGCAATGTTTTTAAATTTGGGGTCTGATAAATCCATTAGTGAGTCATGAAATCAATGTAAATTTTGTGATTGAGATTTTTAAAAATAAACAAAATAGACAGTATCAAATTGTACTGCATATAGTTAGGGTAAGTATTATTATAAACACCTTTTATTCCAGTTATATATTTTTTTCTAGTTTTACTGAGATATAATTGCAATACAGCACTGTGTAAATTTCGGGCATATGGCATTATAATTTTGTTTTCATACACCATGAAATTTTAACCACAATAAGTTTAGTGAACATCTATCATCTCATATAGATTCAAAATTAAATAAATAGAAAATAATTTCCTGTGATGAGAACTCTTAGGATTTACTTACCGACTTTTATATATAATACAGAATGTGTTTATTATAGTCATGTTGTACAGTACATACCTAGTACTTATTAATCTCACAACTGGAAGATTGTACCTTTTGAGTGCCTTCATCCAATTGCCACTCCCTCCAATCCCTGCCTTTAGTAACCTCAACTCTGATTTCTTTTTCTGTAATTGTATTTGTTTGTTTTTTAAGTATAGTTGACCTACAAAATTATATTAGTTTCTGGTATACAACATAGCTATTCAGTATTTCTATATATTTCAAAATGATCATAAATGGTAAATAGATCAAAATAAGTCTATTTACCATCTGCCACCAAAGATGTTACATAACTATTGACTATATTCTCCACAACATAGTCAATGAATAGATGAGTGAAGAATATGTACTTTTCATAACTTTGACTCATTTATTTTGTAACTGGAAGTTTGTACCTCCTAATCTCCATCATCTATTCTCTCTCTCCCTTGACCTTCCCTCTGGCAACCATAGTTTGTTCTCTGTATCTTGGACTCTGTTTTCTGTTTAGTTACCATTGTTCATTTGGTTCTTTTAGATTCCACGTATAAATGAAATCATACAATGGTTGTCTTTATCTTACTTATTTCACTTAACATAATTGCCTCTAGACTCATTCATTTTGTCACAAACTGGCAAGATTTTGTTACTTTTCATGGCTGAGTAGTATTCCTCTGTGTGTGTGTGTGTGTGTGTGTGTGTGTGTGTGTGTGTGTATCACATATTCTTCATTCATCTGTTGATGGATACTTAGGTTGCTTCCATATGTCTTGGCTATTGTACATAGTGCTGCTATGAANTTAGCATAATGTCCTCAAAGTTCATCCATGTTGTACATGTATTAGAATATCTTTCCTTTTTAAAGCTGATATTCCATTGAACATATAGGCCACATTTTGCTTATCTTATTTATCCATTGATGGACACTTGAGTTGCTTCTACTTTTGACCAACAACAAATAATGCTGTTGTGAGCACTGTGTACAAATATCTGTTGGAGTTCCTGCTTTCAAATCTTTTGAGTATATACTCAAAGTGGAAGTGGAAATGTTAGATCATATGGTAATTCTATGTTTAATTTTTTGAGGAATCACCATACTGTTTTCCATAATGACTACACAAATTTACGTTCCCATTAATATTTATGTGTAAACGTCTGTGTATACAGGGCGAAGAGTTGGACACGACTGAGCGACTTCACTTTCACTTTTCACTTTTGTGCATTGGAGAAGGAAATGGCAACCCATTCCAGTGTTCTTGCCTGAAGAATCCCAGGGATGGGGGAGCCTGGTGGGCTGCCATCTATGGGGTTGCAGAGAGTCAGACACGACTGAAGCGACTTAGCAGCAGTAGCAGCAGCAGGAACGTTTATTACTTTCTTAGAGTTGGCAAAAAGAAACAAACCTTAAAAACCACTTACATAAGCTAAAGTTGCCTTTTTTTATGTTATTACATATGATCTCACTTGGGGACATAAGACAATTAAGTCACTCCCAGCTCATTAAATCAGACACCAGTTAAACATGAAATAATTGTAGGTAACTCAAAGCAACAACTTAATGTTATTGAGACGATTTTAATGAAGGAAACAAGACTACAGTAACAAAGGAAAAGGAAGAAAAATATGTAAATATATTTCAACACAACTGATCTAAGAATTTTGAAAGATAAAGATCAATATAGACTTGAATAGTCAGGATGTTGAATGAACTATATTTTGAAGGAATAGTGGAATTTTACTTGAGCAAGAAGAGTAAAAAGAAAGAAATTCCTCCTTTGTTGAGATTAAAAGAATGTAAGTACATAACTCATTTAGTTTCCAGACTCATTTATTTATTTGAAAGTAACCTGAAAAATTTAACTTGCTTGTTTTTTAAATTTTTGATACTCTTTAAATTTTTGATACTTGCAAGTTCATAGCATATAATTTAAAAATAATTGGAAGCTAACTCAGATGACTTTCTCCGAATGGCAGTAGACTCTGATGTAAGTCTCCAAAATAATGTAACAAACAGAAAGTGACCTAGTATGTATGCTAAACATGAGCTTTGTGTTTCCAGAATCTTTTCATCACATACTCAGTGAACTATGTAGCATTAGCTTAATATTTGGTGTCAGTATAGTGCCAACCATTACTTGTGGAGTAGATGAATGAATGAAATTCATTCATAGAAATTAATTTTTCAGTGTACTAAAACATTATATATTTTAAACATAAACTCTTCAGAACTTTATAGTGAAATGACAGTCGCTCAGTCATGTCCAACTCTTTGTAACCCCATGGACCATACAGTCCATGAAATTCTCCAGACCAGAATACTGACGTGGGTAGCCATTCTCTTCTCCAGGGGATCTTCCCAACCCACAGATCAGTCTCAGGTCTCCTGCATTTCAGGTGGATTCTTTACCAACTGAGTCACAAGGGAAGCCCAAGAGCCCAGAACTCTATAAGTATAATAAAAATGGAAAGTAGATTACTTTTTTCTTTTTTATCTTAAATTTTCAGAACCGTATTAGTCAGTGATCATTTCCTCTATTTAAATAACTCAATGTGATGTTTTCTGAAACAAGTTCATTTTCGTGAGTGAAGTGAAGCCATAAATTGTTTTCATTATAAATATTTCACAAAGTATTAACTTTTCAGTATATAGCTCCAATAATAATTTATATGCATTTTAATTTGTGAAATATTATTTGGAAAGAATGTATATTTATGTATAAATACATTTTAACACAAATGATCTAGGAATTCTGAAACAAAATTCTGACACAGCTGTCAGAATTCCTACATTATGAGACAGTCAAAATTACACCATGGATTATTCCTTTCAAAACTCTTGCTTACATAATCCACATGCAGTTACTTTAGAGCCAACAGCTGAATTACATTCTAGTTTTTGTAGTAAAAACTTTTGCAGAAAACAAAAATGAACTTAATTCTTAAAGTTTGTAATGCCTCTGTGGAACTGAAGAAATTATGGTGGTGTTTGTAATGATTAATGAAAAATTGATCAAAATGACAGCTATTTTTCATATTTAATTTGTAGCTTTGGAAAATTATTGCTACATACAGATAAGAAATAATTGTTACACACAGATTTATCCATAGTTATATTTATTCTAGCTAGGTTTATATTAGGATTTTTTTTCCAAATAAAGTATATTACAAAAGATGCCTCAAAGAAAAACTGATATCTTAGAATTTTATAGCATTCATGTGATTTTCCACAACTGTTTTATGTCCTTTTACATAAACAAACAAATTTATAAAACTCTTATTCTGATTTTTAGATTGAATTTTCACCATTTTTATTTTTGAAGAATCTGTTGCAGAAATTCTGTCTCTGGAATTGTATTTTAACTAAATATAAAACACTCCACATTCATTCATACAAGCCTGATATGTATGGTTATTCNTTCAATCTAAAAATCAGAATAAGAGTTTTATAAATTTGTACAAACAAATTTATAAAACTCTTATTCTGATTTTTAGATTGAATTTTCACCATTTTTATTTTTGAAGAATCTGTTGCAGAAATTCTGTCTCTGGAATTGTATTTTAACTAAATATAAAACACTCCACATTCATTCATACAAGCCTGATATGTATGGTTATTCATCTTTCAGATGTTCAGTGGCTGATGAATAAGGAGTCCATGCCCACTGTAGCATGTATGTTTTTTTCATTACTACCCAGAGTAAGTCTGCGTGGTTAGATTTGTAGCACAAACAGTTTTTCTTGGCTGTAGCTCCTTGGTCTGTGGTTGAGCACCTGGCTCAAAGAAACTCTTCAAACTACAGATGAAACTTTTCCAAGAATTTTAAATACATTGATGGTGGATTCTGAAATTGAATGGTGATGAATATTGTTAGTTTGGTGTTTTGACAAAGGAAAATAAGTTGCGAGTTGAATTATGGGGATGAGAAAATATTCATTGGGCAGGAAAAACCATAGTGTTGTTAGTGAGTGATATT
>SJYA01000766.1:242734-291554 GCA_006410615.1 Neotragus moschatus
TAGGTCCCCCAGATGAAGGCAGAGTGCTCTTAAATGGGACATAAATCTCCTACTCTCAAACATTAAATCTCTTTCAAATAACAGTGGACCTACTTTATAAATGTAAAGCAGGATCCGTTTGTTTTAACCCATTTCCTAGCCAACTTACTTTGGGCAGCAGTGGGTTTTCTATATCTTAAGAAACTCCTTCTTCCTTTTTTCATCCATTCCCCAGCTAAAGGCAGTTTACTAAGAGATTTTTTAAAAATCTAGGAAAAAAAATTCTAGGATTAAAGAAGCATTATCCCCTGAAATTTTTTGATATAGTGGCTGCATCTTAAGCAAACACCAACTCCAGTATTCTTGGCCTTCTCTGGTGGCTAAGACAGTAAAGAATCTGCCTGCAGTGCAGGAGATCTGGGTTTGATCCCTGGGTTGGGAAGATCCCCTGGAGGAGGGCATGGCAACCCACGCCAATATTCTTGCCTGAAGAATCCACATTAACAGAGGAACCTGGGGGGCTAAAGTCCAGGGGGTTGCAAAGAGTTGAACACAACTGAACGACTAAGCACAGCACACAGCAAGAAGCAAACACTGAGATTTGTAATTGCAGAATTAACCCACTGATTGGAGAGTTGAGAATAACTAATTTCAGACATTTTCAAGTAGCATGCATGGAGAATATATATCATTTTATCTTGCCTAGGAAAATAAAAGCAGATTTACCTGTGTACCAGTTTTATTTGTGTAGCGTGTAGTAGTCAATTATTTGTGTCCATTCCTTTGTGAACCCGTGAAATGTAACCCACTAGACTTCTATGTCCAGGGGATTTTACAGACAAGAATACTGGAGTGGGTAGCCATTCCCTGCGCAAGGGGTTCTTCCCGATCCAGAAAACAAACCCAGAACTCCGCATTGCAGGAGGGTTCTTTAACATCTGAGCCAAATTATGTAGTAGATACATATTTAAATCCACAAACTCCACTACAACTTCAACTTGTTATGGTGGGTGATCTTTTTATCCCAGTTTTATTATTAAGGAAACTGTGACTTAAAGAAATGAAGTAATTTGAAAATATTAGCTAATTCAGTTCAGCTCAATTCAGTTGCTCAGTCGTGTCCCACTCATTGCCCAGGGACTCCAGCATGCCAGGTTTCCATGAGGTTGCTCCAGGAGCTTGCTCAAACTCATTCCCATCCAGTCAGTGATGCCATGCAACCATCATCTCATCCTCTGTTGTCCCCCTCTCCTCCTGCCTTCAAACTTTCCCAGCATCAAGGTCATTTCTTCACTTCAGGTGGCCAAACTATTGGAGTTTCAGCTTCAACATCAGTCCTTCAAATGAATATTCAGGACTGATTTCCTTTAGGGTTGACTGGTTTGATCTTGCAGTCCAATGGACTCTCAAGAATCTTCTTCAGCACCACAGTTCAAAAGCATCAATTCTTCAGCATTCAACTTTCTTTAGGTCCGACTCTCACATACATTCATAACTATTGGAAAAACCACAGCTTTGACTAGATGGACGTTGTCGGCATATAATGTCAGTTTTTTAATATGCTGTCTAGGTTGGTCATAGCTTTTCTTCCAAGGAGCAAGTGTCTTAATTTCACGGCTGCAGTCACCATCTACAATGATTTTAGAGCCCCCCAAAATAAAGTCTGTCACTGTTTCCATTGTTTCCGCATCTCTTTACCAAGAACTGATGGCACCGGATCTTAGTTTTTTGAATGTTGATTTTAAGTTGGCTTTTTAATTTTCTTCTTTCACTTTCATCAAGAGGCTCTTTAGTTCTTTGCTTTCTGCCTAAGGGTAGTGTCATCTGTATATCTGAGGTTATTGATATTTTTCCTGGAAATTTTGATTCCAGCTTGTCCTTCATCCAGCCCAGCATTTTGCATGATGTACTCTGTATGTAAGTTAAATAAGAAGGGTGACAATATACAGCCTTGACGTACTCCTTTCCTGGTTTGGAACCAATCTGTTCTATGTCCGATTCTAACTGTCACTTCTTGATCTGTACACAGACTTCTCAGGAGACAGAGAAGGTGGTCTGGTATTCCCATATCATTAAGAATTTTCCACAGTTTCTTGTGATTTACACAATCAATGGCTTTGGCATAGTTAATAATGCAGAAGCGGATGTTTTTCTAGAAGTCTCTTTCTTTTTCTATGATCCAATAGATGTTGACAGTTTGATCTCTGATTCCTCTCCATTTTCTAAATCCACCTTGAACATCAAGAAGTTCTCTGTTCACGTACTGTTGAAGGCTGGCTTGGAGAATTTTGAGCAGTAATTTGCTAGCGTGTGAGACAAGTGCAATTGTGTGGTAGTTTGAGCATTCTTTGGCATTGCCTTACTTTTGGATTGGAATGAAAACTGACCTTTTCCAGTCCTGTGGCCACTGCTGAGTTTTCCAAATTTGCTGGCATATTGAGTGCAGCACTTTCACAGCATCATCTTTCAGGATTTGAAATAGCTTGACTGGAATTCCATCTCCACTAGCTTTGTTTCTAGTNGGTAGTTTGAGCATTCTTTGGCATTGCCTTTCTTTGGGATTGGAATAAAAACTGACCTTTTCCAGTCCTGTGGCCACTGCTGAGTTTTCCAAATTTGCTGGCATATTGAGTGCAGCACTTTCACAGCATCATCTTTCAGGATTTGAAATAGCTTGACTGGAATTCCATCTCCACTAGCTTTGTTTCTAGTGATGATTCCTAAGGCCCACTTGACTTTACATTCCAGAATGTCTGGGTCTAGCTGAGTGATCACACTGTCATGGTTATCTGGGTCATGAAGATCTTTTTTGTATAGCTGTTCTGTGTTTCTTGCCACATCTTCTTAATATCTTCTGCTTCTGTTAGGCCCATACCATTTCTGTCCTTTGTTGTGCCCATCTTTGCATGAAATGTTCCCTGCTATCTCTAATTTTCTTGAAGAAATTTCTAGTCTTTTCCATTCTCTTGTTTTCCTCTATTTCTTTGCATTGATCACTGAGGAAGGCTTTCTTATCTCTCCCTGCTGTTCTTAGAAACTCTGCATTCAGATGGATGTATTTTTCCTTTTCTCCTTTGCCTTTAGCTTCTCTTCTTTTCTCGGCTATTTGTAAGGCCTCCCAGACAACCGCTTTGCCTTTCTTGCATCTTTTTCGTGGAGATGGTATTCACCACTGCCTCCTGTACAAAGGCATGAACCTCTGTCTGTAGTTTTCAGGCACTCTATCAGATCTAATCCCTTGAATATATTTGATCACTTCCATTGTATAATCATAAGGGATTTGAATTAGGTTATACCTGAATTGTTTAGTGGTTTTCCATACTTTCTTCAATTTAATCTGAATTTGGCAACAAAAAGTTCATGATCCGAGCCACAGTCAGCTCCCAGTCTTGTTTTTGCTGACTGTATAGAGCTTCTCCATCTTTGACTACAAATAATGTAATCAATCTGATTTCAATATTAACCATCTGGTGATGTCCGTGTGTAGAGTTTTCTCTTGTGTTGTTGGAAAAGAGTGTTTGCTATGACCAGTATCTTCTCTTGGGTGGACTCTATTAGCCTCTGCCTTGCTTCACTTTGTACTCTGAGGCTAAACTTGCCTATTACTCCAGGTATCTCTTGACTTCCTACTTTTGCTTTCCAGTCCCCTATGATGAAAAGGACATCTGTTTTTGGTGTTAGTTCTTATAGGTCTTCATAGAACCATTCAGCTTCAGCTTCTTCGGCATTACTTGTTGGAGCATAGACTTAGATTACTATGATATTGAATGGTTTTCCTTGGAAACAAACAGAGATGATTCTGTCATTTTTGAGATTGCATCCAAGTACTGCATTTTGGACTGTTTTGTTGACTATGAGGGCTTACTCCATTTCTTCTAAGGAATTCTTGTCCACAGTAGTAGATATCTAATTAGTAAGTGATGAAACTGAGTTTTGAACTCAAAACTTTTGATTACAAAGCTTTGGTTCTTTTCATTCAAGGAAAATGTCATCCTTTAGAAAAATGCTTCACAATATAAAGACCACATACATTTTTTAAACTCCTGTCTATGATGATATCAAATTTGTTTGTTTATTCATTAATACAAAGAAAATATATAAAAGAAACAATATTACATGTTTATTTATATTATCCATATTTTCCTTACATCTGCTTCTTTCTCACAGTTTCTCTTGAGGCAAGGGAGACTTTACTCTGTGTAAATAAGGTACAGATCATTTTGCATATTATATACCTTAAGGTTAGATTAAATTTTTCATTTTGAAAATCTTCAAAGTATCAAAAAATTATCTTTATTAACAACAAAAGGAAATTCTGAAGTTGCATTCTCATATTAAAAAACAAAAGTGTTGTGAAGTCCAAAATGTAGTCACATGAAACTTAGTGGAAAATAATTAAAATTATGTAAAATTTAATTTTCTTCACTTTCACTAGCCACGTCTCAGGGGCTCAAAAGTCACTTGTAACTAGTGGCTACCAAATTGCACAGCACAGATATAGAACATTTCCTTCAAAGTGGAAAATTCTGCCAGAAAACTCTGCGATACAATCTTAGCATTATGATTTAAAGTCTGAGAGCCAAACTGGATTTCCATCTGTTTTTGTAAATAAAGCTTTATTGGAGCATGTCCATATCAATTTTTTTTTACATTTTTTATACCTCTATTCTCACAAAATAGCAGAGTTGAATAGTTGGGAGAAAGACTACATAGCTACTAAAACCTAAAATAGTAGTTTATTCTTCATAGACAAACATTTGCCAGATTCTGAACTAGAGCTTCTCTTCTAAGCAGTTGATAATTGGCATGATTTTCTGGACATGACATTTGTCATCTTCTTCCCTCTTCAGTTTCCTCTTCCTTATTCATCTTTTCTCTCATATATATTGTTTAAATCATATATTCTTTTACTTGATTTGTAAAGCTTGAATGAAAATCTCTTTAGAAATTTCTTAGTAGCTTGTTAATGAAAAGAAATACCTAGATCTAGTTTCCTGAATACTGTCATAAATTTTTAACCACTAAGACATTACAGTAAAAATATAGTAGTGTTTTCAGTTAAAGTCACAGAGAATATCATTATTGTGACATCTACATCTCAAATGTGAAAAGGAAGTCATCTTTCTGTTTTATGGGCCTAACTAAAGAAGAAATTTCTTTAGGGGTGGAATCCCATACATATCTCTCTTTGCTTCTTTCTTTGCAAGTGTAACTTCATATTTCCACTGTTAATGGATGATACTATTTTTCATTACAGATAGATTTATTTTAAGAATTTCTGAAGACAAGACAAAGATTGTCCTTTCTCCTTGTTTCTTTCTTATCCAAAAAGATTATGACTGTCATTGGCTCTTTCCTATAATAGAAGGAGAATTTTCTTTGACTGATCTCCTGTGGGACAATAATAGGTACATAAAATATAGTTTTTTTATTGTCAGAAACATTCCCTGCTGCTGTAGGGTAATTGCAGTTAAAATTTGAATTTAACTACAATCTTGAGTTATGTAGTCAGTCAGTTCAGTCGCTCAGTCATGTCCGACTCTGTGACCCCATGGACTGCAGCATGCCAGGCTTCCCTGTCCATCATCAACTCCTGGAGCTTGTTCAAACTCATGTCCATCCAGGTGGTGATGCCATCCAACCATCTCATCCTCCATCATCCCTTTCTTCTCCTGCTTTCAATCTTTCCCTGCATCGGGGTCTTTTCCAATGAGTCAGTTCTTCACATCAGGTGGCCAAAGTCTTGGAGTTTCAACTTCAGCATAAGTCCTTCCAGTGAATATCCAAGACTGATTTCAATTTAAGTCTGAATTTGTCAATAAGGAGTTCGTGAACTGAGCCACAGTCAGCTCCCAGTCTTGCTTTTGCTGACTGTATAGAGCTTCTCCATCTTTACCTACAAAGAATATAATCCTCCTATTGATGGGATTGCTGGAGTAGGGAATAAATCAATACCTGTAAAACCCTTAGAACAGATCTTTGATAAACTCTTACTAAGTTTCAGAGAGGTTTGTTTTATAACAAGGAGAAAGATAATGTGATTCAGAATCAGACAGTTTGTTTTTAATTCCCAGTTCTGTACTTCTAGTCACGTTAAATTCTCCAACCCTCAGTTTCTTCAGCTTTGAGTGTAGTTGTACTTGTCTTAGTAGTTATAGTAAAGGTCAGTGATGACACATGTAACACAGTGCTTGTTATACGATAGATATTTAATAAATGACACTTTATATTAACTTAATTGTGTAAGTCCGAAGATTCCAAATTATTAATAGCTGACTGATTTAGTCAGTCTGGCCAACAAACAAATGTACAATTATAGGCTGATTTACTCAAATCTCCTCTGATACCTGTCTTGTAAAATCTATTGAATATATGTCTAACTAGTGAATTTCTTCTTGCCTTTCAAGAAAGGCTTACTTTCTCTTTGCCAATTTGGGGCTTCCGTTCTAGTGGAATAAGCTGAGAATCATGATTTCACAGATATCATAATAACTGGAAATAGGCTAAAATGTACGTAAGCTAACACTCTTATTCACAGATGTGGTCACAGAGGTCCAAAAACTTTATCCCCCAGAGTTGTACAGATATTTGGTCAATAGTTTGTACAGCTATTTCTTCCAGGAAACTGAACTGACCCCAGCCCATGATGTTCCTTCTATTACTTTGTATTTGGCATTTATTACATATACCCTTTGTATATTTGTTTATATATCTTCAGAGTTGCTCTACAGCTTCTCAGATGTACATGCAATTTTTCTCCAAGTTCTAAGGTTCTTGAAAGCAAGGATCGTGGGGTCTTCTCCTTTAAACATTTCCAAAAAAAACACAGTAGAGTTATGAAAGAAAAAAAAAAAAAGCCTGTTTAATCAGTGAAAGAATTGTTATAAGTTCCACAGCAGAGTTAAAATTCTAGCATGTAGGGTATCTTAGTCAGCTTGGGCTTCCATAATAAAACACCAAAACAACAAAAATTAATTTCTCACAGTTCTGGAGCCTGGAAAGTCCAAAATCAGGGTGACAGCAAGGTTGAGTTTTTTGAGGGTTCTCTTCGTGGCTTGCAGATGGCCTCCATATTACTGTGTCTTCAGACAGAGAGAGCCAGCAGGCTCTCTGGTATCTCTTTTTAAAAGAAAACTAATCCAGTCATGAAAGTCTCACCCCTATGGCCTCTATATCTAATCATATCCCTAAGGCCCCATCTCTAATTCCCATCAGATTGGGGGTTAAATCTTTAACATATGAATTATGGGAGCATACAATTTAGTCCATAGTATAGGGACAAGTTTTCTAATATAATTAAATAAGCATTCCCATTCAGATCAATCTTTTCACATCTAGAAATTTCAGACATTAAAATTCAACAACCACATAAATATGTGACCATAACTTTCTGAGCTAGTTCTATTATTTCATTGTTCATATATTACCCAATTTTGGAATGCTTTAGTAACAGCTGTTTGAATGGAGAACAGAAAACACATCTTCTACTCCTAAAATTCTTGATATGAACCAATAGATTTCCTTGTCTCCTATTCTCCAATTACCACAATCGTGAGTGACCATATATGTCATACTGTGATTCTGACGAGGCCATTTTCACTAAACATTAACAAAAGTTAAATGTAAAGCTTTTAAAATTGCTAAGTAATGTGTGATCCAGACTTTCTAAGTCCTTTCCTTAACTAAACATGCTCTCTGATCTTAATCAGTGATTGCTGTTTCTTGGTTTCATGGGTATGTTAAGGTGAAGGCTATCTGAGTTAGAAACCAGGTGTAAAGGGGCCAGAACTAAGATCAAGGTAATAGGATGAGCTAATGTCATGGATGTATGTTCATGTTACTGGGGTAATAAAAAAAATTATTCTACATTGTAACAGATCTGCATTTACTAAACCAAACAACTATATTGAATAGACATCAATAAAACGTTTTAGTCAGTACTTAACATTAATAAGAATAGTCATATCCTAGTATTGGGCTAGAAAAAATGGTTGAAAATATTTCACCTCATTCTCTTTAGTTTTTTCCCCACATATTCTCAATGACCTGCACATAAAGTCATTTAAATTTAGATTATATATTAATATATTATTGATGTACATATTTATATATCTTGAAAATAAAAATGAACAAATGAATGATTTGTTTTTCTTTCTGAAATTAAGGGACTTGTATTAGCAGCAATTTATCAAGGTCTTATACTGAAGAATTCAGTAATATACAGATTCTCCAAATTATTTAGATTAAGTTCACTTTCTTCTCTGTAAATACCTGATGTTTTCATACACTAATGCTTCTAGATTTCAGGTGTACTTTACATCTTCTGATTTCTCTATTAGAGATTAGATTAATTTAGACTATATAAAGCAGTGCATTAAAAAAAAATTATCAGGATTACAAATAAGGATTAGAATCTTGTTATCATGAGTGGTCTGGCTTCCCAGATGGTGCTACTGGTAAAGAACCTGCCTGCCAGGGCAGGAGATATAAGAGACATTGGATTTGATCCCTGGGTTGGGAAGATCCCGTGGAGGAGGGCCTGGCAACACTCCAGTATTCTTGCCTGGAAAATCTCATGGACAGAGCTTCCTGATGAGCTATAGTCTACAGGGTCTCAAAGATCAGACCCAACTTAAGCAACTTAGCATGCACACTTGCATCATGAATATCATAAATGTAATTAAGGAAGGGTTATTGATTTCACACAAGTGAAACCAACTCTGATTAGTTTAATGGAAAGATAAATTATTGAAAAGATATTTGTTACCTTCCAGAACCAGCAGGAAGGCTGGGCAGGGCAAAAAGAAGACCAGGCAGCCAGGAATAAAGCCACCAGAACATCATGCTCTCAGCCTGGTTAGAAAATTGTCTCTGGTGCGAGGGCCACTGGATATGCCCTGCTGAGTTGCTGGAATTCAGTGAAGCTGCCACTGTGGTCACTGAACTGTGGCTATTCCGACCACCACACTGTTTCTGAGGATTTGTACACTGTCGGTACAGAAGCACTGTCTAGGGCAGGCGAATCTAACTGGTAAAGTGGAGATCCCAGGCTCAGGCTTTGTCACACGCCCGTGTCTGAGCTGCCAAGGGTTTATGAGAACGTGAATCTGGCCCTTTCAGTTTCAGAAGACAGACTTAACTAGGCCTTACAAAGAGACCGACTGCCGAACCCGTAGGAGAACGATTTCAATGCAAATCAGCCAAAATAGCAAGCGATATCTGTCTCACTGTCTTTTGTTGATTTTAATTTTCTGCCTCTACTATGACTCTAATCTTTGGCCACATAGAAGCCTCAAACAATTGTATTCTTCCTAAATGATTAAACTTACCTAAACTGTTGTTTATACCTCTACCTCAATTTCTCAGACATTGGTGATGATCTTTATTACCAATAATTTTGTTTTGCAAAATTATTCTTCCTACACATTTCTAGGTTTTAGTACAGATTTTCCTTCAGCTTTGACTCACTATCAATAATAAAAAGTTAAATTAGACCAAGGTGACGTCTTCTTCATAAGATGACCTTAACTCTACTGTGGATGTGAGAGTTGGACTGTGAAGAAAGCTGAGCACCGAAGAACCGATGCTTTTGAACTGTGGTGTTGGAGAAGACTCTTGAGAGTCCCTTGGACTGCTAGGAGATCCAACCAGTCCATTTTGAAGGAGATCAGCCCTGGGATTTCTTTGGAAAGAATGATGCTAAAGCTGAAACTCCAGTACTTTGGCCACCTCTTGTGAAGAGTTGACTCATTGGAGAAGACTCTGATGCTGGGAGGGATTGGCAGCAGGAGGAGAAGGGGACGACAGAGGATGAGATGGCTGGATGGCATCACTGACTCGATGGACGTGAGTCTGAGTGAACTCCAGGAGATGGTGATGGACAGGGAGGCCTGGCGTGCTGCGATTCACGGGGTCACAAAGAGTTGGACGTGACTGAGCGACTGAACTGAACTAACTCTACTGTATTTAGTTTAAATTGTGGTGAACAAATTGAACTAGTATCTTACTAGGTAGTTTCTCTTTTATTAGGTGTTCAGTTCAGTTCAGTTCAGTTGCTCTGTTAGGACTAGACGGACCTTAGTTGGCAAAGTAATGTCTCTGCTTTTGAATATGCTATCTAGGTTAGTCATAACTTTTCTTCCAAGGGGTAAGTGTCTTTTAATTTCATGGCTGCAATCACCATTTGTAGTGATTTTGGAGCCCAAAAAAATGAAGTCTGACACTGTTTCCACTGTTTCCCCTTCTATTTCCTATGAAGTGATGGGACCCTGGATGCCATGATCTTCATTTTCTGAATGTTGAGCTTTAAGCCAACTTTTTCACTCTCCTCTTTCACTTTCATCAAGAGGCTTTTTAGTTCCTTTTCACTTTCTGCCATAAAGGTGATGTCATCTGCATATCTGAGGTTATTGATATTCCTCCCAGCAACCTTGATTCCAGCTTGTGTCTTTTCCAGTCCAGCATTTCTCATGGTGTACTCTGCATAGACGTTAAATAAGCAGGGTAAAACGATACAGCCTTGACCTACTGCTTTTCCTATTTGGAACCAGTCTGTTGTTCCATGTCCAGTTCTAACTGTTGCTTCCTGACCTGCATACAGATTTCTCAAGAGGCAGGTCAGGTGGTCTGGTATTCCCATCTCTTTCAGAATTTTCCACAGTTTATTGTGATCCACACAGTCAAAGGCTTTGGCATAGTAGGTGTGGTATTTGGCTGTTACTTGTGAATTCTAACTAAGAATCTGTTAATTGATACACAGAGGAAAACTGCTGTTTGTTCTCTGATGTAGTTTGCTCCTCTCTATAGTATTAGTACTAGCATATCAACAGTTGTAATACATGAATATTCCTTTTCTTTCTCTCTTCCCTAGATAATAATCTCCTGGTGTCTAAATGCATTTGTGCAGCTGTTAGTACCAGCGTGCAGAACACACACTTTTACATACACAAACACATATATCATATAGAGCTTCTAGTTACCAGCAGAACTGTATGCAGGGAAACTGGAAGGAACAGGAGACCTGAATTCAGCATTTCACAAAAGAAAAAAAAAAGTTATGTACATGAATTGTGCATATGAATATTAACCCTTAAAATAAAATTTATATGCCTTCTGTATATTCAACATATCTATCAAGAACTTTACATTTAATATGCTAACATCCTAAATCATTATTTGAAGAGCTGAAAGCACTGTGAATTATTAAGATAGAAGTTACTTAGGGGACGTGACCTGGTCTTCTCTATATTATCAAACATACCAACATATTCTTAAATTAATAAACAACACTGTTATTCAACTTCCATAACAGAACTCATCAATATTAACTTTATCCAGATAGGCTCATTTACCTGTCTTTGTTGATCAGGCTTACTTATTATTAGTAGAAAAGCCTATCTATTGGGTAAATGAAAGAAGTTGAATTTATGAGCATTAGCAATTGACAGTAAAGGGGAATATTAAAAATAAGACAAACATACATACATGTAACCAAATTTGGAAAAAGAAGGGAAAGAGGAGAATAGTAAGGTAAAGTAACTTTAAATTCATTGAAAGATCTCATCAGACATGGATTAAATTTAACAAATTATGATGTAGTAAAAGCATTCCACTTAGAGCTATATAGTCTAACTTCAAAAGAAGTGTGAACAGAAATATTCAAGTGCTATTACCTCTTAAGGCTTAAATTTTGTGTTGGTGTTTTATATATATATATAATGTATAGTATATATATCTATGTAGAGAGAAGAGATGAGTCAGTCATGGATATAGTGAAAGTTTATTTTATAAACTTAAGATTTTGTTGTTTTGTTTGTATATGTACATATTTATATGAAGTAAAAATATACTAAATAAAACCCACAACAAAACATCTTAACCAATATTAAGGAAATAATTTTAATGATGATGAAGTGGATTCAAGCTTCTTTTTACTGGAGTAAAAGAAATATGAAAGCAGAATAAGGGGGCACCATATTAAGAGATTAGATAATAAATAATGATACAGTTATATGATGAATTCCTTTACCATTATGAATATTATATTTTAAATATTTTATTGACTGCATATGTTAGAACTATGTTTGACTCATGAAACAGAAAACTCCAAAAGAACAGTCATTTAGTTATAGAAATTAAATGTTCTGATTCATAAAAGAAGCCTGGGGAGAAACAGACCAGTACTGTTGTAGACTTTGGTTTCCTCTCTTCCAGCGGTCATTCTAAGAACATGGCTGCTAGGCTCAGAACATGACTGCACCTCAGATCATGGCTACTACTCTCTCTCTCTCTCTTTTTTTTTAAGAATGCTTTTTAAAAAGCAGACTCAGAAGAAATGGTAGCTGCTTCCTAGACAGAAGATGTATATGCTTACTGAGAATGAAAATTTCAGCTCCATGAGTGCAGATATTACCTGGGCTTCTTTTCATAGACCTAGGGAAGGGCAATGGCACCCCACTCCAGTACTCTTGCCTGGAAAATCCCATGGTAGGCTGCAGTCCATGGGGTCGCTGAGGGTTGGACACAACTGAGCGACTTTCACTTTCACTTTCACTTTTCACTTTCCTGCATTGGAGAAGGAAATGGCAACCGACTCCAGTATTCTTGCCTGGAGAATCCCAGGGACAGGGGAGCCTGGTGGGCTGCCGTCTATGGGGTCACACAGAATCGGACACGACTGAAGTGACTTAGTAGTAGTAATAGGGAAGGGCTTGGAACTGGTTCTCAGAAAACTAAGAAAAGAAAATACTGATATTCTGACCACTACTATTACTGTGAGAAATAAAGGTCTATCTATGTCCCAGGCATCTCATATCTTCAGCTAGCTTCTGAGAGACTGTGGTAGGCTAACTTGCTTGCTTGCAGGAAGTTTGAAATCTCAGAAACTTTGCAGTTCTTGACAGCCTCACACAATATTTTGGGTAATATTCCTTTGTACATAACTTAGGCACATAAGCACACCTAGTCCCAAAGGAGGCTGGGAAATGTTATCATTTAGCTTAGCACTAAAATTGGTATCCCTGTTGGCTCAGACAATAAAGAATCTGCCTGCAATGCAGTTTGATCCCTCAGTTGGGAAGATCCTCTGAAGGAAGGCATGGCACCGCACTCCAGTTTTCTTGCCTGGACAAGAATTCCATGGACAGTGTAGCCTGGTGGGCTACAGTCAATAGAGTCACAAAGAGTTGGACATGATTGAGTGACTAACACTTTCACTTCAAAATTGGTATATCATTACCAATGGAGGGGGATGATAGATTTACTAGTAGGACACAAAAACTCACTGTTGTTTCCTAAATATGTTTGTTCACAATTTATTTTTAAGTGGAAAAAAAATGCATGTGTGTATGCATTAATAGGTCACAGTTTAAAGAATTTGTAGCAAAGATTCATAGAAATTTTGTCTGGGTAATGAAGGTACAAGAGCTTGCTAGAGCTGCTATAGAAAATATCATTATCTAGGTGGTTTAAACAACAGAAGTTTATTGTCTTATAGTTTTGGAGGCTGGATATCTGAGATCAAAGTGCCAGTAGTGTTGGTTTATTCTGAGAGTTAGGAGGGAAGGACCTGTTTCTGCACTCTCACCTTGGCTTATAGATAGCCATCTTCTACCTATGCCTTCTCATGTGATATTCTCCCTGTGTGCATGCCCTTCTGTCCAAAATTTCTTTGTTATTATTTTTTTAATAAGAACACAGTTACATTGGGTTAAGACCCACTCTCATGATCTCATTTTACTACAACTAACTATATCTGATGCTCAACATCACTCATTATCAGAGAAATGCAAATCAAAACCACGATGAGGTACCATTTTACACCAGTCAGAATGGCTGCGATCCAAAAGTCAACAAGCAATAAATGCTGGAGAGGGTGTGGAGAAAAGGGAACCCTCTTACACTGTTGGTGGGAATGCAAATTAGTACAGCCACTATGGAGAACAGTGTGGAGATTCCTTAGAAAATTGCAAATAGAGCTGCCTTATGACCCAGCAATCCCACTGCTGGGCATACACACTGAGGAAATCAGAATTGAAAGAGACACGTGTACCCCAATGTTCATTGCAGCACTACTTATAATAGCCAGGACATGGAAGCAACCTAGATGTCCATCAACAGATGAATGGATAAGAAAGCTGTGGTACATATACACAATGGAGTATTACTCAGCCATCAAAAAGAATACATTTGAATCAGTTCTAATGAGGTGGATGGAACTGGAGCCNGAACAGTGTGGAGATTCCTTAAAAAATTGCAAATAGAACTGCCTTATGACCCAGAAATCCCACTGCTGGGCATACACACCGAGGAAACCAGAATTGAAAGAGACACGTGTACCCCAATGTTCATTGCAGCACTACTTATAATAGCCAGGACATGGAAGCAACCGAGATGTCCATCAACAGATGAATGGATAAGAAAGCTGTGGTACATATACACAATGGAGTATTACTCAGCCATCAAAAAGAATACATTTGAATCAGTTCTAATGAGGTGAATGGAACTGGAGCCGATTATACAGAGTGAAGTAAGCCAGAAAGAAAAACACCAATACAGTATACTAACACATATATATGGAATTTAGAAAGATGGTAGTGTTAAACCTGTACATGAGACAGCAAGAGAGACACAGATGTGTAGAACAGCCTTTTGGACTATGTGAGAGAGGGAGATGGTAGGATGATTTGGGAGAGTGGCATTGTAACATGTATGATATCATAAGTGAAATGAATCGCCAGTCTAGGTTTGATGCAGGAGGCTTGGGACTGATGCGCGGCGATGATCCAGAGGGATTGTGAGGGGAGGGAGGGGGGATAGGGGGTCGGGATTGGGAGCTCATGTACACTCGTGGCTGATTCATGTCAATGTATAGCAAAATGAATACAGTATTGTAAAGCAAAACAAACTAAAAAATAAGAATTTAAACTTAAAAAAATTTTTTCCATATAAAATCACATTTTGAGAGACTGGCAGTTAGGATTTCAACATAGGAATTTTGAAGGAGCATAACCCATACAAACAGTATGGAAGATTTTTTTCTTTATTTGTTCTCTCCAAGTAATATTATATTGCTTTTTAAATTATTATTTTGATAATTTTAAAAGACACATTTAAAAAATAGAAGTCCAGAATGTTTTGTGTGTTTATTATGTAACAATATTCTTAATAATCTCAAACTATGGTTTAATGTTACCCACTTTTTTTTTAATCTTTAGTGAAAAATGTTTAGTATCTGTATCAATAAGTAGATGACTGCTTCCAGATTTGCCACAACAGGTTGTTGCTCCTCTCTTCTAGTATGTTTTTGTAATACGTGTTCTATTTTGCTTTGCCTTACCAGTTTGTTTAAATCCTCAAGGCTCCATATATTCACAAAATTATTCACTGCATATACTTAGTCCTTGAACTTGTACCCTACAATAGAAATGTCTTCAACTCTGAGACTTAAATCATGTACTGTGTTTCTGACTTTAGTGCTGAATTGGTGAGAAATCTATCAACTATGCTTCACTCATGGTGACGCAGACACTGAGTGGGAGTTTGTGAGTGATGACTTTTCCAGTAGAATGTGAAGGTAATTGTAACAGTTTGACACACAAGAACAAAGTGACTGCTTTAGGCATGAGGACATAGGGAACCAACTAAGATAAAAGGAAGACTTGAAAACAAAGACTACATTCTGAACTAGATCTTTCCAAGTACTTTACTGTGGAAGAGAACTTGTAAATGAATAACCACTATTGAATAGCTGCCATAGAAGCAAACAGAGAGCTATTCTACTATTAGTTGCATTTTCACTCAATGGTTACTTATTTGTTCCTGAAAACTCAAATATCCCATATCATCCGAAGTATGGAATGGAGAGGAATGCTTAAGTAACCAACTTAGACCAAAAGAAGAGGTAAGAAACGAGAATAATGAAGAAAATTTGACCACAAAGGAGGAAGTTTAAAGCCAAGGACGAGAAAGGAATGGAGGAGAGGCAAGCCCACATTTGATGGGGAAAAGTGTGGTTCATTTTACTAAGCCCCAGAATAAAACATTAAAGTTAACATGACATTCAAGGTTATGTAAAGATGGATCATTATATTCTTAGAAGTACCATTCCCATGTAGCAATATTTGTGTGTGTTTTTAACTCTGGTTACCATAAAAGACTAGAGCTTCATATAAATATTCTTTTGTTTGACATCAGAAATATGGTGGAACTTTTAAACATCAATCTCCTTTTAGCAATTTAATACTGTATGCATAGTTATGTGTCTGATTTGTTTTTTTTTAGAAACAAATTAACTATTTTTATAATTTATTTTATTTTACTTATTTTCTTAATTTTAAAAACATATTTTATGTCTCATAAATCTGGTTTATTTACTTATTCTCTAGTCAATCTCTGGTGTTATTTTCTGTTTCCTATAAAACTTCCACTGACAACTACTGCAAACCTCCCATGAGAAATCACACAGAAAATCAAAGGATTTCACAAAACTTGTCATTTTGGTTAATAACATGTTAGATAAACAAATTATAATTAACAGCTACATTTATTAAGAATTGATACATTCAGTTAATTTTTTAAATTTATTGAGTTTTTACATAATGAATGATTCAATATTAGTTTCTTAAAGACTCTTCTCAAATTTCAAAGATGAGCCAAAAGTTCAATAGAAACTTCAACCTCAGGGATTCAGGTATGGAACTATATAATATTATTTATATTTAAAATATAGAGTAAATAGAATTTTATATAAGCAATACTTTACATGCTGTTGGCTTCCAAGAAGCATGACTCACACAAAGTCTAAATGTGTCCTTTATATTCTACTCTGTCAGTTTGAAGACCTTTTTCAATGTTAATAACTCAAGCCAGGAGGGATTTATCAATTTCCAAGCTTTAAAACAAGTGCATCTGATAAAATAAAATATTTTTTCTCAAATAAAAAAGAGGAAAAAGGACCAACTACTTTAAAAAATACTAAAGAGAAATGTTCTGATATGGTAGATACTGTTATGTATCTATATTTTATATCCCAACTTCTTCTCCCCTTTTGATTTAAATAAAGCATACATTGCATATTTGATACCTAAGTAGATCATTTTTAAATAACTCCTACACTTCCATCACATATCAGTAATAATACTGTAACAACCGCTAATAATCATTTAAGTAATTTTTAAATTCAAAAGCAAGCATGAATTTTAAAGAGAATAACGTTTAAACTTTAAAATATTCAAATTCAATAAAATATTTTGTATTATTTGAAATATATACTTAATTGCTCCTCCCCAAACTACACTGCCCCTGTCATATGCCACTATCTCTTTAACCTAAAAAAAAAAAAAGTAAATACTCACCTGGTTACATAGAATGATAGAATTAAACTTACTTTTTCGCTTTTTTTTCATTTTTATAGTCACTCTGGTTTCACCATTTGCTTAGAATCTGCTATTTTAAATGCAAGACAATGTAAATACATGTGGGGGATGTAGACAAGATCTTTACCCAGAATGAACTTGAAGGATTCAGAAACGTTAGGAACTTGGTATAGGACAAACACATGTCACAGAGTCTGTGCCTATGTTTATGTTGAAGAATACAGATGTAAAAGAGTTGGTTTAAAAGTACTTGGGAAGAATCTCAAAGTTACTTTCCCAATAAATAATATGTGCTCATATGATGTGAAACGTTTATATTTAAAAAGACTGCTTGATTTGCTGGGACTTTTTCAGATCTGTTCAACATTAAAAGCACAGATACAGATTTTTCTTTTTAACCTTGAAAAATGATCGACTGAATTTATATTAGGTTATCTGCAAAACTAGATCAGAGGATGCTAATCCATGAGAAATGGTGTCTCCTCCTCCTATTTGTTTTCTATCCTTTAAAACCAAGAAATGCATATTATTTAGCCCTGCTTGCTTTGGCTAATAACCAGCATGGGGTTGCAATGCATTGAGTCTGCTTTCTAAGGAAGTACAATACTTTACATTTTTAATGCATCACTGAGCAGAGGTCAAATAGAGTAGTTCTAACAAAACACATCACAGCAAATCAAACTACCCACGCTATAGTAACTCAATATGCCCTATGTATATTTCTCCCACATTAACAAGTGAGTCATCAATCTCTCAGCCAACATAAGCCCAGCTGTAAATTTATGGTATTATGCTTCCTGACATGTTCCTGTTCAGTTTTTATGATTGTCCCTAATATATGATCACTTGACCAAAAAAAAAAAAAAAGATATTTATTTTGATTGCCAGATTAACCTAAAATGATTAATGAGAACTTGGGTAAGCCACATACACTATCAAAAATAGTGTTTGTCCAATAGAAGAGTTATAATTATTCATCTGGTTTTCTTTAAATTTCTTTAGAGCTGTTTAACTAAATAGTAACCATGGACATCATCTTGAGTAGATGTAATTCATGTCAGATGGTAGAATTTACAAATCCCTAAATTGAAAATTTTAAAATTGCACAAAAGCAAATAAGATAATTAGAAATTCTATAACTGAGAAAATAAACATTTCACTTAGTGTGCATGATGAATAGCCTACATATAAATATTACCTAAAGGTAATTCATTTTCCTTGCTGTTTAATATATATTTGGAGACATTTATATATATATATTGGAGGAGGCAATGGCAGACCACTCCAGTACTCTTGCCTGGAAAATCCCATGGACAGAGGAGCCTGGTAGGCTGCAGTCCATGGGGTCGCTAGGAGTTGGACACGACTGAGAGACTTCACTTTCACTTTCATGCATTGGAGAAGGCAATGGCAACCCACTCCAGTGTTCTTGCCTGGAGAATCCCAGGGACGGGGGAGCCTTGTGGGCTGCCGTCTATGGGGTCACACAGAGTCGGACATGACTGAAGCGACTTAGCAGTAGCAGTAGCATATATATATATATATGTATACACACTCACACACATATATATATAATTTTAAGAACAAAACTGATACCACATTTCAACTACAAATGAGAATATTTGAAGAGTGTGGCTTATTTGAACAGTTCTTTCGTGGATATATGATTTTATTTTCATACAGCAAAATTTTAGGTTTAGATTTTTATTCCATCTTCTTTTCAATAAATCTAAGCATCTAACATGTGTACATGTAACATCTAACACATGCACATGTATGTTTAATTTAAAAATACATATATTAGGCAATTATTTAATAACATTTGAGCATTATACATGTTTTGAGGATTTGAAATGAGTAGAATATGAATCTTAGTTTAAAGAACTTTCAGTCTAGTGAGGAAATAATATTGTTAGATAAGATGTTTTGTTTCTCTTTACATAACACAATTAGGAAGTATGCAATTCAGGCACCTTAAAAACTCATATTCTCTTAAGAAATGAGATATAGGTCAAATGTGACCTATATCTCATTGATATATGTGTGTGTGTGTGTGTATCTGTGTGTGTATATATATATGTATGTATTGTTAATTTATAATTTGTGTTTCCACAAGAAAAGGACTTAGATATTCTTTTAAATTTGTTTTAAATTTATTTATTTTAATTGGAGGTTAATTACTTTACAATATTGTATTGGTTTTGCCATACATCAAAGTGAATCTGCCACAGGTATACACGTGTTCCCCATCCTAAACCCTCCTCCCTTCCCGTACCATCCCTCTGGGTCGGCTAAGTGCACCCCAAGCATCCAGTATCATGCATCAAACCTGGACTGGTGATTCATTTCATATACTAACGCATATATATGGAATTCAGATATTCTTTTTTAGATTCTTTTCCAATACAGACCATTTCAAGATATTGAGTATAG
Source organism: Neotragus moschatus (assembly GCA_006410615.1). Taxonomy (NCBI): domain Eukaryota; kingdom Metazoa; phylum Chordata; class Mammalia; order Artiodactyla; family Bovidae; genus Neotragus; species Neotragus moschatus. The sequence continues at coordinate 262,522 of SJYA01000766.1, forward strand.
TTTCATGACTATACAACAGGTCCTTATTATCTACCTTTTTTTTTTCTATAACAATGTTTATATGTTAATTCCAAACACCTAATTTACTCACCTACCCTTCCATGTCCCTTTTGGTAATCATAAGTTTGTTTCTATGACTGTGAGTCTAATTCTGTTAGTAAATAAGTTAATTTGTACAATTATTTGAGATTTCACATATCATATGATATGTGTGTGTGTGTCTTTCTCTGACTTACTTCACTTAATATGATAATCTCTAGGCCCATCCATGATGCTGCAAATTGCGTTATTTCATTCTTTCTTACAGTTGAGTAATATTCACCATGTATATGTCTTTCAGTTATGTCCAACTCTGCAACCACATGGACTGTAGCCCACCAGGCTCCTCTGTCCATGGAATTCTCTAGGCAAGAATAGTTGAGTGAGTAGCCATTCCCTTCTCCAGGGAATCTTCCCAACCCAGGAATTGGACCCAAGTCTCCTTCATTACAGGCAGATTATCTTCTGAGCCACAGGGGAAGCCCTATGTATATGTACCACGTCATTTTTACCTGTCCATCTGTCAATAGATATTTAGGTTGCTTCCATGTCTTGGCTATTGTTAATAGTGCTGCTATGAGCATTGGTGTGCATGTGTGTTTTCAAACTAGAGTTTTCTTTGGATATATGCCCAGGAGTGGGATTGCAGGATCATATGGTAACTCTATATGTTTTTTAAGGAACTTCCATACCCTTCTCCACAGTGACTGTACCATCTAACTCAAATTGTTTTGACATGTTCTAAAGATTCATGGGAAATGGAGTACGTCAAGGGTGTATATTGTCATCCTGCTTATTTAACTTATGTGCAGAGTACATCGTGAGAAACGCTGGGCTGGAGGAAGCACAAACTGGAATCAACATAGCTGAGAGAAATATCAATAACCTCAGATATGCAGATGACACCACCCTTATGGCAGAAAGTCAAGAGGACTTAATTAAGAGCCTCTTGATGAAAGTGAAAGTGGAGAGTGAAAAGGTTGGCTTAAAGCTCAACATTCAGAAAACAAAGACCATGGCATCTGGTCCCATCATTTCATGGGAAATAGACAGGGAAACAGTGGAAACAGTGGCTGACTTTATTTTTTTGGGCTGCAGAATCACGGCAGATGGTGATCGCAGCCATGAAATTAAGACACTTACTCTTTGGAAGGAAAGTTATGATCAACCTAGATAGCATATTAAAAAGCAGAAACATTACTCTATCAACAAAGGTCCGTCTAGTCAAGGCTATGGTTTTTCCAGTGGTCATTTATGGATGTGAGAATTGGACTATGAAGAAAGCTGAACGCCAAAGATTTGATGCTTTTGAACTGTGGTGTTGGAGAAGACTCTTGAGAGTCCCCTGGACTTCAAGGAGATCCAACCAGTCCATCCTAAAGGAGATCAGTCCTGGGTGTTCATTGGAAGGACTGATGTTGAAACTGAAACTCCAGTACTTTGGCCACCTGATGTGAAGAGCTGATTCACTTGAAAAGACCCTGATGCTGGGAGGGATTGGGGGCAGGAGGAGAAGGGGACGACAGAGGATGAGATGGTTGGATAACATTACCAACTCAATGGATATGGGTTTGGGTGGACTCCGGGAGTTGGTGATGGACAGGGAGGCCTGGCATGCTGCGATTCATGGGGTCACAAAGAGTCGGACACGACTGAGTGCGTGAACTGAACTAGAATGAAAGATTCATGGTGGATACCTGACCTGGCCACTGCAAATAATAAAAATTAGGCTATCTCATGAAAATAAAGAATGTTATACTCTATAAGAGTATAATACTCTATGTAAAAATATTATACCCTATAAATTTGTTTCTATAAAACATTGCTAATTTTCATATTGTATTTATGATCCATCAAGTAATATTCTATGTATGTAATTGCATATTAACTCACAATCAATCTATGAGGCAGAAACTATAATTATTCTCACTCTACAGATGAGGATACTAGCATTCAGAAAGGTTACATTAATTGTCCAAGTTCATAGGACTAATAAGTGGCAAAACTGGATACCCAGGTATCATTGCTCTAGCATGTATTTTCTTAATATGGTGTCTCATTAAGAAGTTTAATAATTTAAAATAAATGTGTATACTTTTTTACAGTGTTTTCCTAAGATTTCTATGCTTTTATAATAATTTAAAATTTTACATACTGTAAATTTTTGTTATGTAATTCTATGAATTTTAATATGTTCTTATATTGATATAACCACCACCAAGAACGGATACAGGACAATTCTGTTCCTTCCAAATTCCCTCATATTGCCATTCACAGTCAAGCACTTCCTTCATTCCTACCCCCAAACAATCACTGATACCTCTCTTTAAGAGAATGCCATATTCTCTTACATTATACACTATATAATCTTTAGGCTGACATTTTCACTTAGCATAATGCATTTGAGATTCATTCAAGTTGTTTCATGTATCAATAGTTCATTCTTTTTATTGCCAAGTAGTATTTTATTGTATGGATGAACCACAGTTTGTTATATATTCACGAATTGAAAGATATTTGAGTTGTTTTCCTATTTGGGAGCAATAATAAATAACGCTATTTGTATGAATAATGCTATTTTTGTAATAAATCTTTCGTTTTTCAAGGACAGGGTTTCTCAACCTCAGCCCTGTTACATTTGTACTGGTTAATTCTTTATTATAGGGAACTGTCCTGGGGATTATAGGATGTGTTGTAGCATTCCTGGCCTCTACCAACTAGAGACCAGTAACATAAACAGGTATGACAAACAAAAATAAGACCAATAGATATTCCCTCAACATTATTTAGGATAATTACCTAAATGTGGATTACGGAGTCATATCAGATATTTAACTTAATAAAAATGGTACAACTTTATTCCAGAGTGGTTCTATCAATTTGCATTCCCACCAGCAAAAAGCATCCTCAGCAGCCCATGGCATTTTTAACTTTTTTTCTTTTTTCTTTGTTACTTCAAGAAGAATTTAGCCTTTCTAATAGATGTGAATGAGCTAATTCTCTGGTAGCTCAGCTGGTAAAGTGCCTGCCTGCAATGCAGGAGACTCTGGTTTGATTTCTGGATTGGGAAGATCCCCTAGAGAAGGGATAGGCTATCCACTCTAGTATTCTTAGGCTTCCCTGGCGGGTTCAGGCTGTACAGAATCTATCCGCAATGCGGGAGACCTGGATTTGATCCCCAGGTTGGGAAGATCCCCTGGAGAAGGGAACAGCTCCAGCATTCTAGCCTAGAGAATTCCATGGATAGTGGAGCTTGATGGGCTATAGTCCATGGGGTTGTAAAGAGTCTGACATGACTAAGTGACTTTCAGTAGGTGTGTAGTGGGTACCTTACCTCATCTTTTTAAATCTGAAATTTATTATAACTATTTTTGTTGGACATCTTTTCCATGTGTACACTTGCCATATGTATATATTTGGAAAGAATCTGTCTGGATATTTCACTCATTTAATTTCAATTTTTTTATTGTCAAGTTTATATATTCTAGATACAAGCCCTTTGTCAGATATTTGATTTTGAAATTTTTAATCTCAATATGTGGTTCATTTTTAGGAAAAAAAATCTTCTGTGAGGAAAACATCAGTGAACTCCAACTTACCAATTATTTCTTTTACAAATCATGCTTTTGTTGTCTTATTTAGGAACCATTTGCCTAATCCAAGGTTATAAAGAGTTCTATGTTTTAATCTTTTAGTTTTACATTTTCTAGTTATTTTTATATTCTACCTTGAATAAATATTTTGTATTGAATGAAATATAGCTTGAAGTTCTTTTATTTGGATTCATTCATATGTATATTCAGTTGTTCCAGCACCATTTGTTAAAAAAATAGCCATTTTACAATTAATTGGCTATGCACCTTTGGTAAAAATGAATTGATTCTACTTGTGTGGGTCTAACTCAGTGTTATATGTTCTGTCCTTTCTATGTGTCTATTTTTTCACCAATTTCACAATGTTTTAATAACTGTGGGTCAGCAATCAGTCTTAAAATGGGGAATATGATGCCTTCAAAGATGTTTGACTTTTCTTATACATTTTTTTTCTGTATAAATTGTAAAACTAGCTTGATTAAATTTATAAAATCATTGAAATTTTAATCAGGACTATGAAGCCTCTAGATCAATTTCGGGAAAATTGCCTTTTCTTGGCTTTATCATACTGTATAGAGCCACTAATACAGTGTTGAGTAGCAGTGAAAAGATAGACCAGTTCAGTTCAGTTCAGCCACTCAGTCCTGTTTGACTCTTTGCGACCCCATGGACTGTAGCATGCCAGGCCTCTCTTCCCTCACCAACTCCCAGTGCTTGTTCAAACTCATGTCCATCCAGTTGGTGATACCATCCAACCATCTCATCCTCTGTCGTTCCCTTCTCCTGCCCTCAATCTTTCCCAGCATCAGGGTCTTTTCTAGTGGGTCAGTTCTTCTCATCAGGTGGCCAAAGTATTGGAGTTTCAGCTTCAGCATCAGTCCTTCCAATGAAGATTCAGGACTGATTTCCTTTAGGATTGACTGTTTGATCCCCTACAGTCCAAGGGACTCTCAAGAGTCTTCTCCAACACCATAGTTCAAAAACATCAATTCTTCTGTGCCCAGCTTTCTTTATAGTCCAACTCTCACATCCATATATGACTACTGGAAAAATCATAGCTTTGACTAGACAGACCTTTGTCAGCAAATTAATGACTCTGCTTTTTAATATACTGTCTAGGTTGGTCATAGCTTTTCTATGGACCAAGAGTCTTTTGGAGACTCTTGAGCAAGAGTCTTTTGATTTCATGGCTGCAGTCACCATCTGCTGTGATTTTGACTCAATACTCAACTTGACACTCAACATTCAAAGAATAGATACCCTTGCCTTATTCTGCTCTTAGGAATAATACATTCAATTTTCACCATTAATTGTGAAGGTAGATTCAGTTGTTTGTTGATGTCCTTTGTCAGGTTCAGAATTTTCCTTCTATCTCTAATTTCCAGGGAATTTTTATCGTGAATGGACAATGAACTTTATCCATCTGTATTGAGATGATTAGGTGTTTTTACTTCATTTAATATGTAATATATGATTTTAATATGTTGGGTTTTTTAAAATGTTGAAGTAATTTTGCAATTTGGAGATGAACTCCATATGATCATGATGTATCATTCTTTTTCATTTATGTATTCACTTGGCTAACATTTTGTTGACATTTTGTTTTCAAGAATATTGGACTGCACTGTTTTCATTTACTGCCTTTATCTAGTTTTGATATTAAAGTAATGGTTACCTTATAAAATGGTTGGGAAAGGTTTTTTTTTCTGTTTTATTTTTTGGAGGAGATTTTGTAGACTTGGTATCATTTAGAGTTATTGGGAAAATATACTAATAAAACCATCTGGTCTTGGAGTTTTATTTTCTTAGAGGATTTTAAATGAATTTAAATCTGTCCAGTAGAGAATAATTTTATTTAAACTTTATTGAAAATATTTTTTTAATCTATGTCTTTCAAATAGTTAATCCAGTTTATCTAATTTGTTTGTTGAATGTATGTTCACAAGGTTCTTTAAAGTGTTCTGTAGTGTCCTATTGATGTCTGAAATATTCTCTGTTTTGTTTCTGATGATGCTAATTAAGTCATCTTTTTTACCTCCCTCATTTTGGCTAGATCCAGTTGATCTTTTCAATCAAGCACCTTTTGATTTAATGCTTTTCCCTAAGTTTTTTGTTTTCAAGTGTCATCAATTTCTCCTCTTGTTATTATTTCCTTCCTTCTGTGTGGGTTGAGCTTTGTTTGTTCTTTATTTCTAGTTTCTAAGGTAGGAAGCTTGGCTTATTGATTTGATTTCTTTTTTATTTCTAACATAGTATTTAAAATACAAATTTCCTTCTATGCAATTGTTTATCTACATCTCTCAGTTTGGGGTATGTTACATTTCCATCTTTATTCAGAACAGATATTTTATTTTTTATTTCACTTGTTACTTATTCTTTGACTTGAAGATTATTTAGAAATATATTGTTTACTATCAAAAAACTTGAGTTTTAACATATACCCTTCTGATTAAAAAAAAATCATTATGGTCATGGTATATAATTTTAATCTTTTAAATTTAATAAAATCTGTTTTCTGATCCAGAATATGCTTTTCTCTTGGTGAATGTTCCATGTGAACCTGAAAAGAATGTGCATTCTTCATGCTATTGGGTGGAGTGCTCTTTATATGACAAGTTGGTTGAGGTTTTCCATATTCTTACTGATTTTCTGTCTACCTGTTCTGTTGATTACTGAGAAACGAGCATTGAAATCTCTAACTGAAGTTGTGGTTTTGCCTAATTTCTCCTTTTAGATTAATCAGCTGTTGCTTCGTGTATTTTGAAGCTCTTTTGTTAGTGTAGACACATAATTATTAGATATTTTTTTAACTTTTTATTTATTTTATTTTTTTTAATTGGAGCCTAGTTACTTTAATATATTGTATTGGTTTTGCCATACATCAACATGAACTTGCTACCGGTATACACATGTTCCCTGTCCTGAAACCCCCCAGCTCCCGTAGATCTTTATGATGAATTGTCAGTTTTATAATTATGTGGAGTGACTGAGCACACATGCATACAATGTCCTTTTTTATTTCTGCTAGTTTCTCCTTTTTTTTGAAACCCACTTTTCAGATATTATTATAATATAACCATTTTGGCATCTTTTTGTTAGTGCTTACATGATGAATCTTTCCCTATTTTAGTTTTCCTTTAACCTCTTATTATTTTTCAAGGAATTGAGGGCAGCGTATCTTCTGGCCTTTTAAAATAATTAAACATGACAATCTCTTTTAATAAAGTGTGTTAGATGATTTACATTTAATAAAATCATTGATGTGGTTGAATTTAGGTCTATTTTTTATTATTAATTTTATGTTTCTACTCTCTTTTTTCTATTTCTGTGTTCTTGTCTTCTTTTGATTATTTATATTACTCAAGTATTTATCTATTGAATTTTTCATTATATGTCTTCTATGGTTTTTACTCCTTGCTATAGTGGATTAAAATATACACAGCTACATTCTACTTGAGATAATATTTTACTTGAAGGAAAATACAGTGGTAGAACCATACAGGTTTTTTTTACCATCATTCCTTTATGCTTCAATTTGATATGTATTTTGTCTATGTACCATTTTAATTATAAAACTATTAAAGACTCTCTGGGAAGGATTTCCTCTCTCTTAAAAAGTACTCAAACCCATTTCAGTTTGCTTTCTTTAGTGGTTCCTGAAAATGTAATGTTCTTAGGACTATGGAAAAACTTTTGAGAGGAAAAAGTTAGCATGTGGAAGAGGTAACATGGAAGGAATCATTTTTCCTTTCTTTTTTTTTTTACAGAATGAGAAAATCCCTACCAGGTAGTCTCCTGCAAGTTTCTTTTATGGCTTATTGGCAAAAATTAGAACTGAATTAGGAATTCATTCCAAAATGAATAATCTTACCCTCATTCTTTTAAGTTATTCCATCTTGCAGACTCTCCAGTTTCATATTGTTGTAAAGTGAAATTATTTATTATCTTACTAAGCTGCTTTTATGCTTTTTCTTGAATCCTAAAGCATTCTACATTCCTAGAATTTAACTGAAATCAAAGGATAATGCCATTCACTTAGGCAAAATATTAGATTGGCACTAACGTATTTATTTACATTATCAGAAAAAGTGGAATTTTTACAAGGAAATTATTATTAGGAGCGGAAAGACAAGTTCAGAAACTTCTCTTTAAGAGGATGTATATGTAAAGAGAATTGTGTTTGCCTTTTGTGTGTGAAAATTTTGGATATGTAATTATAATCCCTTTTGGGTTAAAAAGAAGTATCTCATCTAAGTATTAAGCATTATTTCTTTGACACTCACTGTCAGTACATTTGTAATTTCTAAAATCTCTGTTGAAAATATATTTCCTCATTTGTTTCTAATAGTCTTCAAAGATTATTCTATTATGTTCATGAGCAAGTCCTCTAAATTAGACTATAGAAGGGCAAACTATTGCCTGCATACCAAATCCTGTGCAATACTCATTTTTGTAAATTAAAGTGAAAAATGTTAGTTCTCAGTCATGTACAACTCTTTGTGATCCCATGTACTATAGCTTGGCACGTTTCTCTGTCCATGGGATTTTCCAGGCAAGAATAATGGAGTGGGCAGCCATTCCCCTCTCCAGGGGATATTCCTGAACCAGGAATCTAACCCAGGTGTCCCACATTGCAAGTAGATTCTTTACCGTCTGAGTCACCAAGGAAGCCCCTTTTGTAAATTCAATATTATCCAAGTACAGCCACATCCATTCATGTACCAATCATCTATGGATCCTTTCTCATTACACTGATAGTTGAATAGTTGCAGAAGTGACCATGCAGCCCACAGAACCTAAAATATTTATTGTCTGGCCTTTTACAGAAAAGTTTGCTAACCCTGACCTAGATATCCAGTAGCCATTTTCCTACCTTGCACTTATGCAGTGATGTGACACTCTACATGGTTATCATCCCTGCAGCTGGTACTCACGTTATCAATCAGATATTAGTGTTGCTCATTAGTCTAGAAGCCACTAACACAGGCTTAGAATTACATGTTTACGGCCATGCTGTCAGAGTGCCAGATATGTTTGGTTGTCCTTTTCAAGGGTGTTTCTGTTCCTTTGAAATTCTTGACACAATAGAGCTGATCTGTGTTCTCGTGCACCCTAAGTGTACATAGCCATGCCAAGTTAAGTATATAAGCAGAAATTATATAAATCTCTCACTTTTGTGATACCATTTTGAAAGTACTATTTTTCATGACCAATATATTCAGAATCTTAATGAAACAGCTTGTTTCCAGGTTTGGGTTATGTTTTCTTTTAGACATAGTTTCAAGCTTTGCTCATGATTCATTGGTCAGGACAGAAAATAGATCTTGGTTACCAACACTGTTTTGGACACAGACTTTTCTTTCTTTCTAGGAAACCTATATATATATATATTTTTTTTTCTTTACATCTTTTGTGCCTTTCTCTCTCTCCCACTTGAGAATGAATTTCTTGTAAGAAAGTTGCTTGTGCCTTTAGGTAAATAAACAGCTAGTAGATCATCTTCCTGGGAGAAGGCAATGGCACCCCACTCTAGTGTTCTTGCCTGGAGAATCCCAGGGATGGGGGAGCCTGGTGGGCTGGCGTCTATGGGGTCGCACAGAGTCGGACACGACTGAAGCGACTTAGCAGCAGCAGCAGATTATCTTCACCAATCCTCTAGAGGCTTAAATGCATATGTCTGCATTTCAGCTGGGCATAATTTAAGTTCTAATTGTGAATCATTTAATCATGAGTCCACTGTATTCAATCCTAAAACAGCTCTGGAGGAAGATAGTACCCATACTACTTTATAATGAGAAAATTAAAACTTAGAGAGATTATGTAAATTGTTCTATTTTAAGCAATACAGACTGGATGAAAACAGCCTTCTAACTTGTAGTCTTGCTATTAAACCAGAGTGCACACATCTGTGTTAGTCACAAATTTCTTTTTATATTTAATCACTGTATTTCTATATTTAAAAATCAAAACTACTGGAGGAAGACTAAAAAGTAGCCCTAAGTCAAGGAAATAGAAGAAAAAGGCAGCTTTGAAACTGGGAAAGAACAGTTTCATGATTTACCTTTTCTGACTTAGCATATTAATTGATTGATTAATTGATTTATGTGAAAGAGCTTCAGAATTTTTTCTGTAAGCACCATCTGCTAGAGCTCTTTCCTTCCTCTGAAGGCTTCTTGAGTCAATGATCATGTCCCAAGGGCCTGGTCCCACAGCAACATGGCCTTCCTTCACTAAGCCAGTGCCTTGGTCTAGTACATAAGTCGTTAAACTTCACTGAATTTCAGCCATTTAGAGTACCTGTAATGGGCGGAAAGAAGAACAAAGCACTGTCGCTGCATGATCTATTGTTCTGGTCTTCAAAGATAGTATCCTCTCAAACTGGAGAAGCAAATGGGCTCACACAGGCAGTCTGTCAAACCTTTTGTGATTAGCTTGGTACTCTCCAAAGAAAATTAAGCTTCTAGGGGTAGGGGTGAAATTTGTGCTTAAAGATTTCTAGTCTTTTGACTGAAGCTTTTGAAACGCTATAAACAAATAGTAAAATAGCCTGTCAAGTAAATAGTTCCTTGAAATGCCATTTACAGAATATAATTTATACAGTTATAGTATTCATATAAAATAACAATAAAATTTGAAATTATTCAGAATTTCATTTTAAACACCTTTACAAGATTTGCAACTTAGTAAAGTTTGCATCTCTCTTCTATTGAAGCTAAATGGAAATTTATCAAGCACTGGGTGATGGTTTTTATTTTGTCTTAAATAAACTGAACATAAGATTTTAAGCATTTTATATATTTTCATGAAGTATGTGAAAAACATCTACAGTGCTTTTCCAGAATCTGCTATTCTGTCCAGGAACTGTAAGTCTGGTTTGTAGCATGTCAGTCTTTCTTTATCTGAACTGTATTATTTATGCTTTTATTTTGCTTAAATTTTGTTGTTCTTAATTCTTATCACCTTTTTTAAGAAGAAAAAAACATGGTTTAATTTATAAAGTCGAGTTATTTGTTCTTGATTACAACTCTCAACATGCAATTGCTTTCACCTCTTGGTACAGAACTGACATCGTGCCATTTTCCTGGGATATTTAATCCAGACAGACTTTTTCCTGAGTAACCTTTATCTTTGTGTCTTCCACCAGTCACCTTTTCTCCCATTTTACAATGATCTGTAAACTCTTCCATCCAGGACACTTGAGAAATAAGGTCTTTAGTTCAACGGAGTAACCATGCTGCTCCTGCTGCTAAGTCGCTTCAGTTGTGTCCGACTCTGTGTGACTCCATAGACGGCAGCCCACCAGGCTCCCCCGTCCCTGGGATTCTCCAGGCAAGAGCACTGGAGTGGGTTGCCATATAGATGGTGCAAAATCATTGATTTTTCAATGGATTAATATAGTGTCATTTCCAGCTCAAGATCCTAGCTTATCTGACTTGTCTTTTGATGATTTCAAAGGCACTTGGAAAATGAAAGTTAAGTAGTCTGCACCAATATCAGTATGCAACAGGGCTTCGATTCAAATTCAAAGTGTCTATTTCTAAAATCTTAATTTTATCTTAATTTGACTTAAGAATGACTTACTTACTGTAACAAAGTTATGATCAGAACATTAATTTTACCTTTGGTTTATCCCACACTCTTTTATATCTTTCATTATTTATTATTATACTGCCCCACTGTGAACTCGTACCATAGTCTAAATGCTCTGTGAACACTAATAAAATTTTAAAACAAAAATTCCAGGNCATTTTCCTGGGATATTTAATCCAGACAGACTTTTTCCTGAGTAACCTTTATCTTTGTGTCTTCCACCAGTCACCTTTTCTCCCATTTTACAATGATCTGTAAACTCTTCCATCCAGGACACTTGAGAAATAAGGTCTTTAGTTCAACGGAGTAACCATGCTGCTGCTGCTGCTAAGTCGCTTCAGTTGTGTCCGACTCTGTGTGACTCCATAGACGGCAGCCCACCAGGCTCCCCCGTCCCTGGGATTCTCCAGGCAAGAGCACTGGAGTGGGTTGCCATATAGATGGTGCAAAATCATTGATTTTTCAATGGATTAATATAGTGTCATTTCCAGCTCAAGATCCTAGCTTATCTGACTTGTCTTTTGATGATTTCAAAGGCACTTGGAAAATGAAAGTTAAGTAGTCTGCACCAATATCAGTATGCAACAGGGCTTCGATTCAAATTCAAAGTGTCTATTTCTAAAATCTTAATTTTATCTTAATTTGACTTAAGAATGACTTACTTACTGTAACAAAGTTATGATCAGAACATTAATTTTACCTTTGGTTTATCCCACACTCTTTTATATCTTTCATTATTTATTATTATACTGCCCCACTGTGAACTCGTACCATAGTCTAAATGCTCTGTGAACACTAATAAAATTTTAAAACAAAAATTCCAGGTCAGGATTCACAGACTCTTAAATTCCAAGTCTACCTTGTAGTCTTATATGCAATAGAAATTAAGGTCTATCAAAAGTAGAAAGTCCAAGAAGGAAAAATTAACTATATTTTATCTAATAAGCATTAAACAATCTAATATATGACTTCAGATTTTTGTTTTCTAATCTGCTATGGTCATTCAAAATGATACTGTAAAAAACCAACAACAACAAGTTGTACTTGGAAAGCATATGAGTCTAGCATTAGGGGCTTGGATTAGATTCATCTTAATGTACCACAAATATCCTTGCATAAGTCCTATCTCATCTCTCACTTTCAATTTCTCACTGGTTGACAATAGTGTTAATAGGGCTTCCCTGGTGGCTCAGAGGTTAAAGTGTCTGTCTGTAATGTGGGAGACCTGGGTTCAATCCCTGGGTTGGGAAGATCCCCTGGAGAAGGAAATGGCAACCCACTCCAGTACTCTTGCCTGGAGAATCCCATGGACAGAGGAGCTTGGTGGCTTACGGGGTCACAAAGAGTCGGACATGACTGAGCGACTTCACTTTCACTTTAACAATAGTGTAGACTTGTTACTATGCTTGAGAGGACTCCCTTCTAAAACTTGCTTTGTGTCTAGTTTCCTTTCTTAATTAGATGGTTTATAATAGTATACAAAGATACTATACTGCAAGTAAATTCATTGGACTATGAGTTCATCAAAATTTCATTCATTAGTTCCAGATACATGGTTGATAGTCAACAATTATATTAAAATAAATTCACCTATAAATAAGAAAGCTTCTGGATATTATTTTAGAGTTAACTTATCCCTTAGCATTTGAGTATCATTTGTTAAATGATCATCTATCTTGAATTTCCTGAAGACAGTACAGTGGATAAATCATTTGTCCTTAGAAAGTAGACTCATTATGAATCAGAAACTGTAGATATTCAGTGATTAGTAAAAGAGAAAGGTTTCCTTTATAACATAAAATTTTCATTCTAGTTCAGGAGACTGTAAAATAATTCAGATTAAACAATTGCAAAGTATTAATGTTACAAAGAAAACAAATAAGGGACTAGAAAAGGCAATAATAGAATGATAATTTAGTTACATAGAGTGGTCAAAGAACCAAATCTTTGATTAAATAATAGCTAAGCTGAAAACTTGATGAGAAGGAACTGATGTGGACAGCTAAGAAAGAACATTGCAAACACACTGAAAAAGGAATGTTTTAATGTGTTCAAACCAGAAAAATACCAGTGAGGCTAGAGTGTAATAAGTAGAGAAGTATACACAATGAAGTTAAAGAAATAGACAGTTGCTACATAGTGGAGGTCTACAGCCATGGAAAAGAATTTCAGTATTGTTCTATCTATAGGAAGAAACAAAAAATTTTTAACCAAGAAATGATATAACTTAATGAACTGTAGGATCTAAAGATTATAAATGAGAAACTCAGTTTGAGGTTTCTGATTTTGTAAGAAATATTGGGAAAAGATAGTAGTGGCCTGTGTCTCAGTTCAGTTCAGTTCAGTTAAGTCCTTCAGTTGTGTCCGACTCTTTGTGACCCCATGGACTGCAGCACGCTGGCTTCCCTGTCCATCACCAGCTCCCAGAGCCTGTGTTTGGGTAGTGGCTGTGAAGAACCCATTAGACAAATTTGAAATATATTTTTGTAACTATTATAAACAAGATCTTATGCCATATCAGTTGTTGAGGATGAGGGGAAGTGTGGAATTTATGATGAGTCTTATATATTTAGTTTTAACAAATTGATGAATTGTGATGCCATTTACTGGAGTGTGGAATATTGGAAGTGGATAAACAGTTAGGGGACAGGGTTCTGTGAGACTCTGTGAAGATGTCTGGTAGACAACCTGATGGATGGAATACAACTCAAATACTAACTCTGAGCTTGATATAAAAATCTGTGAGTTAAATTTTCAGTAATTTAAAGAGATGAGTATGGATGACATCACCTTTAAAAAGGATGGCTTTTGTTTGTTTGTTTTTTGGTGAGGAAAAACCCAGAACTGAATTTTGAAATGCATCACAATTAAGTACTCAAGTAGAAAAAGAAGAACTACAAAGCAAGGAGGAAGACCAACGAGGTATTACTGTTGTTAAATCGCTCAGTCGTGTCTGACTCTGCAACTCCATGGATTGGAGCACTCCAGGCTTCCCTATCCTTCACCATCTTCTAGAGCTTGCTCAAACTCATATCTATCAAGTCGGTGATGCCATCCAACCATCTCATCTTCTGTTGTCCCTTTCTTTTCCTGCCTTCAGTCTTTCTGAGAATCAGAGTCTTCCCCAATGAGTTGGCTCTTCACATCAGGTAGCCAGAATGTTGGAGCTTCAGCGTCAGCAAAAGTCCTTCCAATGAATATTCAGAGTTGATTTCCTTTAGGATTGACTGGTTTGATCTCCTTGAAGTCCAAAGGATAGTGTTAAGGAATTTAACAAGGTATAATGTTAAGGAACTTAAGAAAACTTAAGTTCTCAAGTCCTTAAGTATTAAAGAACTTAATAGAAAACTGTGTTTCAAGAAAGGAGGATGGAAACAGTGATATTAAGGGTAACTGAAAGGTCTGTTACATGAAGAGAAGGTAGTATTCATTGGATTTGGGAACATGGACGTTTTTAATGACCTTGATATATACTTTTGAAAAAGTAGTAGAGCTAGAAGACAGACTGAAGTACATTAAGTGCATTTAAGGTAACTGGGAAGTAAACAAATGCAATATATTATCTATGAAAGCTGTCAGAGAATTGGAGTTGAAGGCAGATATAAGGTCAGTGGAAGGCTTTTATAATATAGCCTAGTGTATAATATGCTTTCAATAATTTAAATGCTATTTTTACAATAATAAGTATAATGTGCTTATTGGAATGCTTCAAAAGATATGAAAAGCCTGATTATGATGGAATGAGAGGAGGCAAACTAAGGTTCATTCATTGGGAAAACAAGTGTAGAGTGGGTCCTGGAAAATTATAGATAGTTCTTTGATAGATGTTTGTGGGTATGGCGGTATTTACTCCATTGTTATAGTTGGAAAGAAAATGGAATGCCTATTAATGTAAGTCTACAAGCTTACCAATGGTAAGGTGAAGCAGTTTGAGTTTAATGTTTTCCACTTTTCAAAGAAGGATGAGTATAGATAATTCGATAGAGACCCTAAGAGAATGAAGAGAGTTTACCAACTGAAGAGGAGATGTGAACTCTTTTCTTGGTATACAAAAAAGTGAGAAACATATTTTCTTGGTAGAAGTGAGTATCTGTTTGAAGCTTGTGATTTAACATCTGTATCTGACTCTGTCTTCACATGGCTTTATCCTCTGTGTCTTCACATAGCCTTCTCCTCTGAATCTCTGGCTTTGATTCCTGTCTTCTCCTTTTCTGTCTTATGAGGATAACTGTCATTATATTTAAGCCTCACACGAATAAACATGAATGATCTCATTCTGAGATCTTTGAATTATATCTTGAATTATAACTGAATTATATCTGCAATGATCTTTTTTTCCTAAATAAATTCACATTCATAGGTTCTGGTAGACATATATTTTGGCGGGGGGCCTCATTTGACCAACTGCGTTAGAGTTTACTGAAGAGCCATTATTCTATT
Organism: Neotragus moschatus; assembly: GCA_006410615.1. Classification (NCBI taxonomy): domain Eukaryota; kingdom Metazoa; phylum Chordata; class Mammalia; order Artiodactyla; family Bovidae; genus Neotragus; species Neotragus moschatus. The sequence goes on from SJYA01000766.1 coordinate 278,184, forward strand.
TATTAAACCACCTGATATATTGAAAATACTACATGTTGAATGTTCAAGTGTCAGCATGTGTATGAGAATGGACTATCAGAGTATGTGGCTTTATTTTTAAATACTGCACGGAAATTAATGGACTGAACACTTTTAGGTTCCTCACTTTTAATATGAAAATAATAAAGTTTATCTACTTGAAGGCTAAGAATCATCAAAAACAATCCTCTGTGGTCTCTTTTGCTTAGAAGACCTCTGTATATTTCACCCAAAGCATCTTGTTTTTTTAAATGATCTTAAGACATGAAGGTGTGGTACCAAATGATAAAATAATACACATTTTTTCCATCTGAATCACACTATGAAAACATGGGACACCTCCTACTAAAACACACATTCTCACTTAGAAGTAAAGACAAAGAAGTATGCATCATTTATTACTGAAAAATTATTTTGAACTCATGTTCTAGATTACATGGATATTTTTCTCACAATTGTCTCTCTCAAAGGGAAAGAAAAGCTATTCTCACATACTTAACTTAAAATGTATTAAACTCAACTTATACTTAAAGCAATAGAAAGATCATTAAAGTGTGTATTAGACAATTTTAAAATATATTGTGATCTTATATTATAATCAGCTAAGACAGATGGAGAGCCAGGCANTTGGTTTAATCTCCTTGCAGTCCAAAGCACTCTCAAGAGTCTTCTCCAGCAATGCAATTCGAAAGCATCAATTCTTCGGCACTCAACCTTCTTTATGGTCCAACTCTCACATCCACACATGACTACTGGAAAACCATAGCTTTGACTGTATAGACCTTTGTTGGCAAAGTGACATCTCTGCTTTTTAATATGTTGTCTAGGTTTGTCACAGCTTTTCTTCCAAGGAGCAAGTGTCTTTTAGTTTCATGGCTGCAGTCACTGTCCACAGTGATTTGGAGCCCCCAAAATAAAATCTGCCATTTTTTCCCCATCCATTTGCCATGAAGTGATGGGACAGGATACCATGATCTTAGTTTTTCTGAATGTAGAATTTTAAGCCAGCTTTTTGACTCTCCTCTTTCACTTTCATCAAGAGGCTTTTTAGTTCCTCTTCGCTTTCTGTCATTAGTATAGTATCATCTGAATATCTGAGGTTGTTGATATTTCTCCCAGCAATCTTGATTCCAACTTTTGAGTCATCCAGCCCAGCATTTCACATGATGTATTCTGCATGTAAGTTAAATAAAGAGGTGACAATATGTGGCCTTGATGTATTGCTTTCCCAGTTTGGAATTGGTCCATAGTTCCATAACTGGTTCTAACTGTTGCATCTTAACCTTCATACAGGTTTCTCAGGAGGCAGGTACTTTGATCTGGTATACCCATCTTCAGAATTTTCCACAGTTTGTTGTGATCCACACAATCAAAGGTTTTAGTATAGTCAATGAAGGAGAAGTTTTTTTTTTTTTTTCTGGAATTCCCTTGCTCTTTCTATGATTGAGCAGATGTTGGCAATTTGAACTCTTTCTTCTACCTTTTCTAAATCCAGCTTGTATATATGAAAGTTCTTGATTCATGTACCTTTGAAGCCTTGCTTGAAGAATTTTGAGCATTATCTTGCTAGCACATGAAATGAGTGCAATTTTACATGAGGCAGTTTGAACATCTTTCGGCATTGCTTTCTTTGGGATTGGGATGAAAAGAGTTTGCCAGTCTGTGGCCGTTGCTAAGCTTTCCAAATTTGCTAGCATATTGAATGCATTACTTTAACAACATCATCTTTTAGGATTTTAAATAGTTCAGCTAGAATTCTATCACCTCCATTAGCTTTGTTTATAATAATGCTTCCTAATGCCCACTTGACTTTACACTCTAGGATGTTTGGTTCTAGGTGAATGACCACACCATCATGGATATCCGGGTCATTAAAACCTTTTTTGTACAGTTCTTCTTTGTATTTTTGCCACCTCTTCTTAATCTCTTCTGCTTCTGTTATTGCTGTCCTTTATTGTGCCCACCTTTGCATGAAATATTTCCTTGGTATCTCCAATTTTCTGAGGAGATCTCTAGTCTCTCCCACTCTATTGTTTCCCTCTATTTCTTTGCATTGTTCACTTAAGGCTTTCTTATCTCTCTTTGCTGTTCTCTGAACTCTGCATTCAGTTTGGTGTATCTTTCTTTTTCTCCTTTGTCTTTTGCTTCTCTTCTTTTCTTAGCTATTTATAAGACCTCCTGAGACAACCACTTTGCCTTCTTGCATTTCTTTTTCTTTGGGATGATTTTGGGCACTGCCTCCTGTACAGTGTTACATACTGATATCTTGGTATATATTAAAAATTAAGCAAATGAGGATCATATGTAATGAGAGTGTTTATTCCTAAAGAGTNATTTATAAGACCTCCTCAGACAACCACTTTGCCTTCTTGCATTTCTTTTTCTTTGGGATGATTTTGGGCACTGCCTCCTGTACAGTGTTACATACTGATATCTTGGTATATATTAAAAATTAAGCAAATGAGGATCATATGTAATGAGAGTGTTTATTCCTAAAGAGTTCATTGGTGATTTTAATTTGGGAAACAAATGAGGCTTAAGAATCTAGTCCTGGGAAAAAATCAGCCATAGCTCAGTGGTTTTTGTTTCCTCATCCCATTAGAATACTGATTTGGTTTAGCACACCATTCTCAGCCAAGCAGCAAACATTACGTGAAAACTGGATTCATGTTGATGTATGGCAAAACCAATACAATATTGTAAAGTAATTAACTTCCAATTAAAATAAATAAATTTATATTTAAATAAAAAAGTACAAGAAAAAAAAAATTTAACAATGGAAAGCAGATCTCTGAGACTCCCCTCCTGAGAAGATCTGAGAGCTCTCTTTTTAAAATTCTGTTAAATTCCTAGGTTCTTCAGTTCTTCCTGTGTCACATTTCAACTACCAATTCAAATTTGAAACAGGAAAATATTCTAAAATATCAAAAATTGTCTCCTGTGAATGAGGAAGAAAATTTACAGCATTAATAGTTAATATTGCAGACCAAAGACAGGAATGAACCTATTGACTCCTTCCAACATACATATTTTAACAAGAAATATATATATCCACGATCCAGTTGTAACCAATTTGTATGTTACCCAGGTTATTTTTGTTTTCTAAAATAATCCTGCCTATGATACAATAATGAAGAACATAAATGTGCTCCCCAGCTAACCCTTATGGCTTGAAATGCATTATAAAATGAACTTTCTATATAAAAATATTTACTGAATGAGAAGAAAATATTAAATAAAACTTGTATTATTACATTATGAAGCTTGTGATGCATTCTTTTGAAGTCATCTTATGAAGTCATCCTTCATCATAAAGGAGAAGTCGTCTTAAAATAGTTTGAGTTTGTCTCTTTTCCCATTTTAATACCTAAGTATAATAATCACACACAAAAATCCACATGGGATTTATGTTTTTCAAAAGGTTCCTTTCTCATATTCCTAATTTATAATGTATTTGAAATGGTGTTATTATTTCCTTGCCATTTGGAGCTTTTTCACAGGAACATATGCATTGTGATCTAGAAAAAATTGCTTAAAAACCAATGAAATATTCTGAGAGCTGATTTAGTTTCACATGCCAGATATCTCTGTTGTTAGCTTGTATATAAACTTTGGGTTTGTGATTAGTTCTAGTGGTGGCTAATTTTACTTTTAATAATTTAAACAGTTCCTGGTAAACTTACCTTCTCTATCTTCCTTTTATATTCATTAATACTCATGTCTTATCAAATACTCCTGAATGAATTTTTTGATTCACTGAGGTTTTACTAAGTACTGGGCAAGAATCCATATCAAATAAAGTGACACATCATCTGTGATGGATTTCTGCACGCATCACTGGTGAAATCCTGGAAGGGCCACTGGAATCAAGGGATCATGTTCTTTATGTTCAAGCGACAGATTGCCTAGGTTCATCACACACTGGAACTCTTGGTTTTGCTTAAACTTGCTTTGATTCGAATAGTCCCACACACATACAAGACAAACACTACCAAGGGATTTATTTTCCTCAAGAAGCTGTGCAGTACCAGCCAAAGAAAGCAAACATCAAGGAAAAAAACACTCTTATGATGTAACTAGAACTCACTCTCAAAATTCTATTTCTCCCTTCCCAGAGAATAATTGAAGGCAGTTCAGTGGTCAAAGGTCAATCTATGCCTAAAAGGATTTATTGCAGAACTTCTTGACTTTTTTTTCACCACATTTGAAAAATAAGATTAAAAACTCCTTATTTGCCTGAAACAAAAAGAGTTCCTGCATGAGGTCAATAATCTGTCTGTCATTATTTTCCTTCACATTCTTCCTAAAAGGGAAAGAGAAAAGCTACACTGTCTTTGGTACTTGGATTTTTTTCTTTCTTTGAAATAGTCTTATCTATAAAATATGTTATAATTTTTATTCATTTGTTATCAATTTAGTGATATTACTGTTTATTAGAAAAGTAACTTTAGCCTGAAGTAAAATTCATTAATCTTTTATAATAAATTTTAGTATAAGTAGTATACTTTACTGTACACAACTCCAGGGAGTGCAATAAATGTAGATTACAATGTGAAACCCACCAAGAAATTATGTAGCTAATGTAGCACTGTAGCAGTTTAAATAATATAACAAATGACACTATCATGAAACTAAAAAGAGAAAGAGAGAAAGGAAAGAAAAAGAAGAAAGGATATACAAAACTTTAAATTCTGTATATATGCCTCATAATATAATTTCCTTATCCTCAGAATAAAAAAACCTATTTTTATTTCATTATTTTGAGTCTAGAAGTTTCTTGGACTAAATGCAGTGTGAGCCTCAAATCAAATTCTATAAGATAGCATATAAACTTATGTACAAACAAGCATATTGAAAGAATAATTTATATATACTGTTTTGGATGATAATTTTTCCTGAGAAAATATTTTCATGAGTTAAAGGCAAACTACTTAGAAACATGTGGATTAAATTTTTTCTTCAAATACACAAGGGTTTAAAGAAATATAAGTTTGAGCATTTGGAAAAATACTTGACAAATTTTTTGAAAAGTTATCTGGCTTAAAATATGACCGAGTTCACCCATCCCTTTCAGAGACCAGCTGTTGATGTGTCATTAAAGCAGAAAAAAAAAAAAAAAAAGGTCAGTTCAGCTGTGTCTGCAAGCAGGCGTGTCAGATGTAGATATTTAGGCAGGAGGTCACTTTATGTGTGTGTCTGCATTGCCAAAAAAAGAACAAAAAATGTTCAAACTCTAGTAGCAAATTTGTAAACTTATATTGGTAGATGAGATATTTACAGAACATAGCACATTCTTTTCAAAGCATACATTTTTGGAATGGCAACAATGAAGAATTTCATCTTCATGGAGAACTCATTTATACATTTTATGGGATGGGCAAATGTGCCAAACCTGCCAGCATGAAATAATTGGCAGCAAGGGTGAGAAAAAGAAAAAAAAAAAATTCATTTCAATGGTGAATTTAAATCTCAGGAATTCCCAGACTGCTTCTTCCTTAGGGGAAAGGCAAGCAGTGAGCCACTTGTTGAATAGAAATTTTCAATGGCTGAGATCAAAAGCAAGCCTCAGCAGTATTGCCCAAAAGGCAGGGCAGGCTGAGGAAATGAGCAGCACAGGGTTGGTTGCTTAGGTGGTTTGATTTATGAAGCTGCTGAAAGACTGTTTATCAGTCAACCACCATCATTCGTTATTGTCCTGAATATTAGTTTTAAAACGTTTATAGTTTAAGCCATTGTAAAACAATTTTAATTTTCCAGTTAGTGATTTAGTAGGGAATAAAGTACAGGACTGCAGATGAATGAGCACTCCCCACAGTAAGCCTTGCTCAATCTACAGTTTTTCCAAGATGTGGTCTTGATACAAGGTGGTAGATATGGCCACTGATGTGCTTTGTACTCTTTATTCAAGTGGGTATTCAACAAGATATACTCAGAAAAACCCTAGCTTAGAAAGTAAAGTGCTCTAGTGTGGAAGGTTAAGTAAGGGCCATTAGAAGAAAGGATCGTAACAGTATTATGCCTTTTATTTGGAGGTTTATAGTTTTTCAAAATGTTCAAATATATTATTCATGGATTTGATCCTTACAGCAGCCCTAGATTCCTGACTGAACTGAATAGCAATAATAACCATATCAGCACAAGGTGTCTATATGATTTTATTGTGATGCTGACTAGTAGACCCTGTCTCTATTCAAATTGTAGTAGTCATTCTTCATCTCTCCAGGTTGTTTGCTTACATCAAGGATTGTGTATTAATTTCAGTTTCAGCTAAATGAGCATGTTTGATAGTTTGTTTCAAACTTCAAAGAAAGATCCAAAGTTTCTTTTCCTTGTGTATGTCTTACATTTACAAAAATGGCTGTTCTTACACAGTTTCCAAGCCATATTCTACTTGATGAGTAATTGGTGAGTCTATCGTGTGGATTTTCCTTGCTGCAAGAGAGTGAGAAATGAGTGTGACTCTGGATTGGCCATATTCCGTTCAGCCAACCGACAGCGTCTATCACAGACCCAATTCTATAACTCATTGGGAGAATGAGTGGGGCAATTATGGTCCTATCTAAACTAGTGATGACTATCAGGAGGCTCTCAAGCTCACCTAACTTCATGTTATGATTGAAAATTTTATTTCTCATGCTGCCTTTTAGTCATTCAAATTAGAGGATTAGGGAAACAAGAAAAAAAAAAAACTGTCTGGCAACTAGATAGTTTTTTAACAAGCCCATTTACTTCCACCTGAATAAGAATAGTTCAAGGGACAGAGAGTGAGGATTGATGGAGGACATCACTNTCAGTGGTCAAAGGTCAATCTATGCCTAAAAGGATTTATTGCAGAACTTCTTGACTTTTTTTTCACCACATTTGAAAAATAAGATTAAAAACTCCTTATTTGCCTGAAACAAAAAGAGTTCCTGCATGAGGTCAATAATCTGTCTGTCATTATTTTCCTTCACATTCTTCCTAAAAGGGAAAGAGAAAAGCTACACTGTCTTTGGTACTTGGATTTTTTTCTTTCTTTGAAATAGTCTTATCTATAAAATATGTTATAATTTTTATTCATTTGTTATCAATTTAGTGATATTACTGTTTATTAGAAAAGTAACTTTAGCCTGAAGTAAAATTCATTAATCTTTTATAATAAATTTTAGTATAAGTAGTATACTTTACTGTACACAACTCCAGGGAGTGCAATAAATGTAGATTACAATGTGAAACCCACCAAGAAATTATGTAGCTAATGTAGCACTGTAGCAGTTTAAATAATATAACAAATGACACTATCATGAAACTAAAAAGAGAAAGAGAGAAAGGAAAGAAAAAGAAGAAAGGATATACAAAACTTTAAATTCTGTATATATGCCTCATAATATAATTTCCTTATCCTCAGAATAAAAAAACCTATTTTTATTTCATTATTTTGAGTCTAGAAGTTTCTTGGACTAAATGCAGTGTGAGCCTCAAATCAAATTCTATAAGATAGCATATAAACTTATGTACAAACAAGCATATTGAAAGAATAATTTATATATACTGTTTTGGATGATAATTTTTCCTGAGAAAATATTTTCATGAGTTAAAGGCAAACTACTTAGAAACATGTGGATTAAATTTTTTCTTCAAATACACAAGGGTTTAAAGAAATATAAGTTTGAGCATTTGGAAAAATACTTGACAAATTTTTTGAAAAGTTATCTGGCTTAAAATATGACCGAGTTCACCCATCCCTTTCAGAGACCAGCTGTTGATGTGTCATTAAAGCAGAAAAAAAAAAAAAAAAAGGTCAGTTCAGCTGTGTCTGCAAGCAGGCGTGTCAGATGTAGATATTTAGGCAGGAGGTCACTTTATGTGTGTGTCTGCATTGCCAAAAAAAGAACAAAAAATGTTCAAACTCTAGTAGCAAATTTGTAAACTTATATTGGTAGATAAGATATTTACAGAACATAGCACATTCTTTTCAAAGCATACATTTTTGGAATGGCAACAATGAAGAATTTCATCTTCATGGAGAACTCATTTATACATTTTATGGGATGGGCAAATGTGCCAAACCTGCCAGCATGAAATAATTGGCAGCAAGGGTGAGAAAAAGAAAAAAAAAAAAAAAATTCATTTCAATGGTGAATTTAAATCTCAGGAATTCCCAGACTGCTTCTTCCTTAGGGGAAAGGCAAGCAGTGAGCCACTTGTTGAATAGAAATTTTCAATGGCTGAGATCAAAAGCAAGCCTCAGCAGTATTGCCCAAAAGGCAGGGCAGGCTGAGGAAATGAGCAGCACAGGGTTGGTTGCTTAGGTGGTTTGATTTATGAAGCTGCTGAAAGACTGTTTATCAGTCAACCACCATCATTCGTTATTGTCCTGAATATTAGTTTTAAAACGTTTATAGTTTAAGCCATTGTAAAACAATTTTAATTTTCCAGTTAGTGATTTAGTAGGGAATAAAGTACAGGACTGCAGATGAATGAGCACTCCCCACAGTAAGCCTTGCTCAATCTACAGTTTTTCCAAGATGTGGTCTTGATACAAGGTGGTAGATATGGCCACTGATGTGCTTTGTACTCTTTATTCAAGTGGGTATTCAACAAGATATACTCAGAAAAACCCTAGCTTAGAAAGTAAAGTGCTCTAGTGTGGAAGGTTAAGTAAGGGCCATTAGAAGAAAGGATCGTAACAGTATTATGCCTTTTATTTGGAGGTTTATAGTTTTTCAAAATGTTCAAATATATTATTCATGGATTTGATCCTTACAGCAGCCCTAGATTCCTGACTGAACTGAATAGCAATAATAACCATATCAGCACAAGGTGTCTATATGATTTTATTGTGATGCTGACTAGTAGACCCTGTCTCTATTCAAATTGTAGTAGTCATTCTTCATCTCTCCAGGTTGTTTGCTTACATCAAGGATTGTGTATTAATTTCAGTTTCAGCTAAATGAGCATGTTTGATAGTTTGTTTCAAACTTCAAAGAAAGATCCAAAGTTTCTTTTCCTTGTGTATGTCTTACATTTACAAAAATGGCTGTTCTTACACAGTTTCCAAGCCATATTCTACTTGATGAGTAATTGGTGAGTCTATCGTGTGGATTTTCCTTGCTGCAAGAGAGTGAGAAATGAGTGTGACTCTGGATTGGCCATATTCCGTTCAGCCAACCGACAGCGTCTATCACAGACCCAATTCTATAACTCATTGGGAGAATGAGTGGGGCAATTATGGTCCTATCTAAACTAGTGATGACTATCAGGAGGCTCTCAAGCTCACCTAACTTCATGTTATGATTGAAAATTTTATTTCTCATGCTGCCTTTTAGTCATTCAAATTAGAGGATTAGGGAAACAAGAAAAAAAAAAAAACTGTCTGGCAACTAGATAGTTTTTTAACAAGCCCATTTACTTCCACCTGAATAAGAATAGTTCAAGGGACAGAGAGTGAGGATTGATGGAGGACATCACTTCATGGGAAGGGCTGTATTTTACATCTTTTAGAGCTGGGACAAAAATTCACAGCAGGATGAGGCATTTAATTCTAGGAACTAGTGTGTTAGTTCTCTTTCTGATTACCCATTTTGAACTCCTCTTAAATGCCCAGAAAAAAAATGAAAAAACTCTACACCTTAAGAGATAAAAGTATAGTTGGGTACAATAGATAGAATTGCATCTGATTATCTGTGCTTTCACAGTATATAGCAAAGTGTGCTAAATGATGCAGATAAATCTTTCTTGCTTAAGCTCTGAAATTAACATTGTATTATGTCTTTGCACCTCAATTTCCTCATTAGTTTCTTTGAATGACTGATATATAAGGTATATAAACTCACTTTGAAATTTCAAAACATTACATATATATTATGAATATATTAGAAATGCTATGAAATATATCCAGTTTCTTAATATACAGACATAATATTTAATAGCTTCAAATGCTAGGGATATTATCTTTGACATTTTTCCATACCATAAACAGGTAAAAATATTCTTTTTTCTCTATAAGTTTTAATGAAAACAATTTTATATTTATTTAAACTATGAGTTTTGAACTTTTATAGTTTCTTAATTGGCATTTGTAGAAATGAAGTTTATCAGTGGCCTAGAGCAAGAGAAGAGCTTACAAATCAAAAATAATTTCCACTAGGAAAACTCATTATTTTGGTAGAGATTGATGAAGCTTCAACTGTAATTCTTAATATAGATACACTTTGCAAACATTTGCCTTTTTGTTTATATTAGGAATCTGAGCATTTCTGTTTTGGAGAGAACACTCTCCAGTATGAGTCTTCATGAGAAGAAATATTCTCTACCTAAATATGTAAGACAAGGGAGACAAATACAGTCTCTTCCTTTCATGAGTCAGTGGGGCATGGGTAGTGCCCTATACTTGGCCAATCAGATCCTTATTAGAGATTTTGGATCTTAAATTTGTGACACTAAGATGTAGAAACAGTTGCAAAGTCATTCTTGAAAAAGGGGGAATGGTAACAGGTAGCAATGATAGTAGCCTTCTGAGCCCAGCAATAGAACTGTGTGCCAAGTGGCAGAAATGTCACCTCTGTTGCTACTGATAGTTTATGAATTTGGCTATTTGTGGGCCTGGCCTTGGTTGTACTTCTTTTTCTCTACTTAGCACCTGCCTGTTTACTAAAACATTGTCAGGTGTATCCATCAGTTTGGTGAGCTACTTTAGTATTGATACAATATATTGTATTTTTTTTTGTTTGTGGTCATTAGTTTTTATTCTTCACAAGACTCCCACCTGATCCTTACACAGATATCTATGTGAATGTATCTATTCGCTAGCATCTTAAGGCAACATATAAAACAAGTTCATGCCTTATTAATAATAACTCTCCCATGTACTTTAGTATTTCAGTTCAGTTCAGCCACTCTATCATGTCCAACTCTTTGCGATCCCATGGACTGCAGCACACTAGGTTTTCCTGTCCTTACCAACTCCTGAAGCTTGCTCAAGCTCATGTCTATCCAGTTGGTAATGCCATCCAGCCATCTCATCCTCTGTTGTCCCCTTCTCCTCCTGTCTTCAATCTTTCCCAGCATCAGGGTCTTTAACAATGAGTCAGTTCTTTGCATCAGGTGGCCAAAGTATAGGAATTTCAGTGTCAGCATCAGTCCTGCCAAGGAATATTCAGAACTGATTTCCTTTAAGATTGCCTGGTTTGATCTCCTTGCTGTCCAAGGGACTCTCAAGAGTTTTCTCAAATGGAACAGTTCAAAAGCATCAATTCTCCAGTGCTCAGCTTTCTTTATGGTCCAACTCTCATATCCATACATAACTACTGGTAAAACTATAGCTTTGACTAGATGGACTTTTCGGCAAAGTAATGTCTCTGCTCTTTAATATGCTGTCTAAGTTTGCTTTAGCTTTTTTCCCAAGGAGCAAGTATCTTTTAATTTCATGGCTGCAGTCACCATCTGCAGTGATTTTGGAACCCAAGAAAATAAAGTCTGTCACTGTTTTCATTGTTTCCCCGTCTATTTGCCATGAAGTGATGGGACCAGATGCCATGATCTTGATTTTTTGAATGTTGAGTTTTAAGCCAATTTTTTAACTCTCCTCTTTTACTTTCATCAAGAGGCTCTTTAGTTCTTCACTTTCTGCCATAAAGGTGGTATCATCTGCATATCTGAGGTTGTTGAGTACTTTAGTATCTACTCTATGATTATTTAAAAACACTAAGAAGTTATTTAATAGATGACAGAATGAGAGCTGTGTCTTCTAAAGATAATAAAAGGGATAAGCAAACAAACAAAAACCCATAAATTATATATCATTTCAGTGAATCATCTCAGTACTTTGGAAAACTCAAGTAATATGTTAACTNAGTATCTACTCTATGATTATTTAAAAACACTAAGAAGTTATTTAATAGATGACAGAATGAGAGCTGTGTCTTCTAAAGATAATAAAAGGGATAAGCAAACAAACAAAAACCCATAAATTATATATCATTTCAGTGAATCATCTCAGTACTTTGGAAAACTCAAGTAATATGTTAACTATTTGGTTATAACTTTTGTTTTAAAATAGTTAAATATTTACAAATAAATAGCACCATTACCTTTAGGAAAGAATCAGGAAATTATTCAAGTTGAAAAATAGATAAATAAAGCCAATAGAAATATTTAGACTAGCATTTCTAGCCTCATTTTTGTGTTACATTATTTTTTTTTTCAGGAAATAACTTTGTGTTTTATATTGAACTATAATTAACAAGGTCATATTAGTTTCAGGTGTGCAGCAGAGTGATTCAGTTATACATATAGGTGTATGTATTCTTTTTCTAATTCTTTTCCCATCTAGGTAGTTACCTAATATTGTATTTAGGTTGTTACATGAAATATCCTTGTGCTATACAGTAGGCCCTTGATGGTTATCCATTTTAAATATAGCAGTATGTACTTGTCAATCTCAAACTTCTTAAGTATCACTTCTCCCCATTCTTCCCCCTGGTAACTAAGTTTGTTCTGAGTTTGTGAGTGTGTTTCATAAATAAGTTCATTTGTATCATTTTTTTTAATTCCACATATAAATGATGTTATACAATATTTCGTCTCCTCTGTCTGATTCGTTTCACTCAGTGTGATAATCTTAGCTCCACCAATTTTGCTGCAAACAACATTCTTTCATTCTATTTTTTTTCAGTTCTTTTTTTTAATATTAATGTATTTAATTTTAATTGGAGGTTAATTACTTTACAATATTGTATTGGTTTGGCCATACATCAACATGAATCCGCCACGGGTATACACGTGTTCCCCATCCTGAACCCCGCTCCCACCTCCCTCCTCATCCCATCCCTCTGGGTCATCCCAGTGCACCAGCCCCAAGCATCCTGTATCATGCATCAAAGCTGGACTGGTGATTTGTTTCATATATGATATTATACATGTTTCAAAGCCATTCTCCCAAATCAACCCACCCTCACCCTCTCCCACAGAGTCCAAAAGACTGTTCTATACATCTGTGTCTCTTTTGCTGTCTCGCATACAGGGTTATCGTTACCAGCTTTCTAAATTCCATATATATGTGTTAGTATACTGTATTGGTGTTTTTCTTTCTGGCTTACTTCACACTGTATAATAGGCTCTAGTTTCATCCACCTCATTAGAACTGATTCAAATGTATTCTTTTTAATGGCTGAGTAATACTTTCATTTCATTCTTTTTAATGGCTAATAGTCCATTGTATTATATATATGTACACATCTTGTCCACTGCTCTTTTGATGGATATTTAGGTTGCTTCCATATCTTGACTACTGTAAACAGTTCTACAGTGAACGTTAGGGTCTGTGTATCCTTTCAACTACATGTTTTTCTTCAGATATATGCCTGGGATTAT
>SJYA01000766.1:292260-355182 GCA_006410615.1 Neotragus moschatus
TGAACCCCGCTCCCACCTCCCTCCTCATCCCATCCCTCTGGGTCATCCCAGTGCACCAGCCCCAAGCATCCTGTATCATGCATCAAAGCTGGACTGGTGATTTGTTTCATATATGATATTATACATGTTTCAAAGCCATTCTCCCAAATCAACCCACCCTCACCCTCTCCCACAGAGTCCAAAAGACTGTTCTATACATCTGTGTCTCTTTTGCTGTCTCGCATACAGGGTTATCGTTACCAGCTTTCTAAATTCCATATATATGTGTTAGTATACTGTATTGGTGTTTTTCTTTCTGGCTTACTTCACACTGTATAATAGGCTCTAGTTTCATCCACCTCATTAGAACTGATTCAAATGTATTCTTTTTAATGGCTGAGTAATACTTTCATTTCATTCTTTTTAATGGCTAATAGTCCATTGTATTATATATATGTACACATCTTGTCCACTGCTCTTTTGATGGATATTTAGGTTGCTTCCATATCTTGACTACTGTAAACAGTTCTACAGTGAACGTTAGGGTCTGTGTATCCTTTCAACTACATGTTTTTCTTCAGATATATGCCTGGGATTATGTTGTAGAATCACAAGGTATCTCTATTTTTAGGTTTTTAAGGAAACTCCATACTGTTCTCCATAGTGGCTATATCAATTTACATTCCCACTAACAGTGTAGGAGAGTTCCCTTTTCTCCACACCCTTTCCCACATTTATTGTTTGTAGATTTTTTTGATGATGGCCATTCTGATTGGTGTGAGGTGATACCTCATTGTAGTTTTAATGTGCATTTCTGTAGTAATTAGCAACATTGAACACCTTTTCAGATGCCTCTTGGTCATCTGTATGCTTTTTGAGAAATATCTATTTAAGTCTTCTCCCCATTTTTTATTGGGTTGTTTGTTTGGATAGCATTAAGCTGCATGAGCTGTTTTTAAACTTTGGAGATTAATCCCATGCTGGTCACATCATTTGCAAATATTTTCTCCCACTGTGGGCTATCTTTTCATTTTATGGTTTCCTTTCCTGTGCAAAAGCCAAAGAAAGAAAAAAAGAAATACAGATCAATGGAATAGGATAGAAAACCCAGAGATAAAACCACATACCTACAGATCTATGTTCAATTAATCTATGACAAAGTAGGCAAGATTATACATTAGGCAGTTTGTCTTCAACAAATGATTCTGGGNGCATTAAGCTGCATGAGCTGTTTTTAAACTTTGGAGATTAATCCCATGCTGGTCACATCATTTGCAAATATTTTCTCCCACTGTGGGCTATCTTTTCATTTTATGGTTTCCTTTCCTGTGCAAAAGCCAAAGAAAGAAAAAAAGAAATACAGATCAATGGAATAGGATAGAAAACCCAGAGATAAAACCACATACCTACAGATCTATGTTCAATTAATCTATGACAAAGTAGGCAAGATTATACATTAGGCAGTTTGTCTTCAACAAATGATTCTGGGAAATCTGGACATCTACATGCAAAGAAAAAATGAAATTAGAACATTCTTTAACACCATTCACAAAAATAGGCTCAAAATGTATTAAAGTCCTAAATATGAGATGAGGCACTATAAAACTCTTAGAGAAAAACATAGGAAGAACACTCTTTGACATTAATCACAGTGATATATTTTTCTGTTTATCTCCCAGAGTAATGGAAAACAAAAATAAAGAAATGGGACCTGGTTATGTTATATTTCAAGTATCAACTCCGCATCTGATGCTTCCTGTTTACTTGGGAAGTGTATTCTTCTCAGTGCACTATGTTTATTTAATTTTAAAAAGTAAGTGGTGGATTGAAAGTTTCTAAACTTTTCTTTCAATTTGGAAGTTCTGTGAATATGATATATATGTAACAGATATTTAGCCAACAAATCTTTCATCCTCTTCTTAAAGGGCATATATATATATGTATATGCATATATGTGTGTGTGTGTAATTACATAGGCATGATCCTACTAGAAAGCAGTGATCCTGCCATGTGTGAAATAGACGGCTAGTGGGAAGCCACTGTATCACTCAGGGAGCTCACCTCTGTGCTCTATGATGATCTAGAGGGGTGGGGTGGAGAGTGTGGGAGGGAGGCTCAAGATGAAGGAGATATATGCATACTTACAGCTGATTCACTTTCATGTACAGCAGAAAGGAACACAACACTGTAAATATACTCTGATTAAANATATATGTAACAGATATTTAGCCAACAAATCTTTCATCCTCTTCTTAAAGGGCATATATATATATGTATGTATATGCATATATGTGTGTGTGTGTGTGTAATTACATAGGCATGATCCTACTAGAAAGCAGCAATCCTGCCATGTGTGAAATAGACAGCTAGTGGGAAGCCGCTGTATCACTCAGGGAGCTCACCTCTGTGCTCTATGATGACCTAGATGGGTGGGGTGGAGAGTGTGGGAGGGAGGCTCAAGGCGAAGGAGATATATGTATACTTACAGCTGATTCACTTTCATGTACAGCAGAAAGGAACACAACACTGTAAATATACTCTGATTAAAAATGTTAATAAAAATTTTTCAAAAATGTATCCAATGGGGGAGAAAAACAGGAAAGCAATGATCATCAGGATGAACAAGCTACAATACATCCATTGTAGCATGATTTTTGAAAAATGGAACACTTCCACCTAACCAACATAGATTTCTTCCCTTCATCTCACCAACTGAAGTGCTGGCTTCAAGCTTTCACAATAAAAGTAATGTTAGTAAACATATTTTAAGGCACCTTTTAGTAAGAATGAAAGTAAAAGTGAAGTCGCTCAGTCGTGTCCGACTCTTTGCGACCCCATGGACTGTAGCCTACCAGGCTCCTTTGTCCATGGAATTTTCCAGGCAGTAGTGCTAAAGCGGATTGCCAAATAGGCATTATCAAAATGCAAATCTGGAATCCTATATAAGAATGAGGACAAGAATTTGAGGTTCCTCTCTTTGAAACTTTACCATTCATTAATGTTACTATTTCTGTGAAAATATTAGATATTCATATTATTAGGTATTAATTATTAATAACTATAATGCCTAACATAGTGAGGCTAGAAAATGGTGCACAAAGATAGAAGAGGTGACGTTCTTATTTTCAGGAAATGTGTAGTCTCAGCTGCACATGAAGAAGAATGTGTAGAATAGTACAGAGTAATATAATTGTATGGCAGATAACTTCTAGATTCAGTACATGGATTTTTGCCACCAACTCAAAAATCTCTGGGACTACATATGTACTTTGCTTTTGAAAAGAAAAAGAGTATAATGTGATATCAGCACTTCTCATTTTATTTCAGCAAAGCAAAATAAAAATATTATTTACCTCCTAGACTATTAGTGACTCAGTGAAAGCTGGAAGATGCTGGCCTCTTGGATCTTGCAGCTCAGGGTGAAGTCAGCTTTGGAATTTTTGTTATCTGATTCTGGCCTTAAGGGTTGGCTGCAGAAGCTGCCTCAGAAGGGGTGAAAGAGAAAACAACTTCTCTTACAGAAAATTTCCACCCTTTTTCAGTGAGTCAGGGTTACTGGGTGTATCTTTGGCAAATCAACCCAGAGCTATTTGTTGAATGAAATTAAAAAGAACCTGTTATTTCCAAATTATTATTTATCAGCTGAAAAAATGTCAGAAAATAGAACAAAAACAAAGTATGCTAAAGAGCAATTAGGAAGTAGATTTAAAAGCTGCTCAACTTTTAAAAGTGAAATTCGCTCAGTAGTGGCCAACTGTTTGTGATCCTATGGACTATCTATACACAATCCATGGAGTTCTTCAGGCTGCAATACTGAAGTGGGTAGCCTTTCTCTTCTCCAGGAGATCTTTGCATCTCAGGAATTGAACCCAGGTCTCCTGCATTGCAGACAGATTCTTTACCAGCTGAGTCACTAGGGAAGCCCCAAGGTGAAAGTGAAAGGCGTTCAACTTTTAAGTAATGCCAAATCATGTTTTAGTTCACTGTTCACTCATCAAGTATACGGTTTAACTTTTAATGGAAATGATACATTTGCATAATTAAAAAGTAAAAATTTTCTCTATAGCTTAAAATTAAAAAATAGAAGTTTGTTTAATGCCTCTACTTCCTTCCTAGAGGCTTCCCTGATAGCTCAGTAGGTAAAGAATCCTCCTGCATTGCAGGAGACCCTGGTTCGATTCCTGGGTTCGGAGGATCTGCTGGAGAAGGGATAGGCTACCCACTCCAGTATCCTTGGACTTCCCTTGTGGCTCAGCTGGTAAAGAATCCGCATGCAACTGGGGAGACCTGGGTTTGTTCCCTAGGTTTGGAAGATCCCCTGGAGAAGCGAAAGGCCACCCACTCCAGTATTCTGGCCTAGAGAATTCCTTGGACTGTATAGTCCATGGGGTCACAGAGTCGGGCATGACTGAATGACTTTCATTTTCAGTTCCTTCCCAGATCCAAGTGTTTTCAAATCTTTCAGCTGTTTCTTCTGGTTTTCCCTTTCATATATCTAAATAATACAAACTAACATCATGGCAACCTGTCCCATCACTTCATGGCAAATAGATGGGGAGACAATGAAAACAGTGACAGACTTTATCTTCTTGGGCTCCGAAATCACTACAGACGGTGACAACAGCCATGAAATTAAAAGATGCTTGCTTCTTGGGAAAAAAGCTATGATAAACCTTGATAGCATATTAAAAAGCAGAGACATTACTTTGCCAACAAAGGTCCATATAATCAAAGCTATGGTTTTTCTTCAGTAGTCATGCATGGATGTGCGAGCTGGACTATAAAGAAGGCTGAGTGCTGAAGAATTGATGCTTTTGAACTGTGGTGTTGGAGAAGACACTTTAAAATCCCTTGGACAGCAAGAAGATCGAACCAGTCAGTCCTAAAGGAAATCAGTCCCAAATATCCATTGGAAGGACTGATGCTGAACCTGAAGCTCCAAAACTCTTCACTTTGATGTGAAAAGCTGACTCAGTTTTAGAAGCAGCAGCACTGATTACATCAATTATTCTCAAAGTGTTGTTCCTGTAGCACCAGTGTTGGCATCACCTGGGAACTTCTTAGTAACACAAATTATTGTGCCCTGCCCCAAACCTGTGAACAACTTTGTGGGTGGAGTCCAGAAATCANAGATCAGCCCTGGGATTTCTTTGGAAGGAAAGATGCTAAAGCTGAAGCTCCAATACTTTGGCCACCTCATGCGAAGAGTTGACTCATTGGAAAACTCTCTGATGCTGGGAGGGATTGGGGGCAGGAGGAGAAGGGAACAGCAGAGGATGAGATGGCTGGATGGCATCACTGAATTGCTGGACATGAGTCTGAATGAACTCTGGGAGTTGGTGATGGACAGGGAAGCCTGGCGTGCTACAATTCATGGGGTCGCAAACGACTGAGCAACTGAACTGAGCTGAAGATTGTCCCAGTAGGAAATGGTCTTATTCTTTTTCTGAAGTGAATCAATTTCATTCTGCATCTTCCTTAGCCACCTCTTGGAGACTTTCCCACAGTCTTATGCTTCTTTAAATAGAGTGCTCATGAACCTTGACTTGCTCCAGACAGTCTTGGAACAACCCAGTTGTTCTGGAATAACAGAATAGGGTGATGAATTGTCATTTAAAGGTGATGCCTTTAAAGCTCACCTCCATCTTTACTTCCTTTAGGTATGGTCACTGCATATACTATTTTGTAATATAATTCTTTCATATCCTAATATTATGACACAATTATAAGGATTTTTAAAAGTCCTTAAGATAGCTTTAGAGCAAGTTTTGTGTCTTATTACTTTTGTATTCCTTAGATACAGATATTCTAGAGCACTTCTTCACATCTCTTAGTGCTCCAGAAGTACCTATTGAATGAATAAGTGAATGAATGTGTGTGAGGAAATTAAGAAGCAAGGAAAACTTGGAGTCTGTTGAGCACAAATGATCAAATAAGTGTCCTTAGGTAAGTACTATCCTGCTCTTGCAAAGGATAACCCCATCCCAACATTTTCTTCATGAAAAAGTGTTTGGATTAAAGAAATATGATGTGATTTGCTTTTATTTTCCAGTTTAATCTTTCCATCTTCTTTAAGAAATTAAGGTTGAAGATGTTAAAAGCACATAAGGATTTTATAGGGGAATGTTTTCTGTTTCTCGATAATAACTCGTATTTGAATTTTGAAATATTTACAATAACAGAAATCCTCTGGAAACTCTTTTTCCAAGTTAAAAACTGTTTACATTTATTTTACTGAAGGTATATTTTCATGTAGTTAGTGCTAGCCATTGACAAAACAGAATTGGATAAAAAATACGTGCAATAAGAGCACTGTAAACATTTTAGTGAAACTGTTCTACAAATGAGAAAAGAAGCTAGTCTTGTAAAATGGTATTAAATACACATTTAAGATTCTCATTTTATATGAAGTACATTTATTTTAAAGCTTGTTTAATGAAGAATAAATGTTAATTTCCTATGTTCTTCTGTCATGTTAATGGAGTTTCTTTCAAAAGCATGTGTTTCTAATACAGATTTATGAGAGAAAAAAAACTATTCAACAGATTTTACATTCAGTAAATCAGAACTCATAAACCAGTGACTGTACACTGGTTTATGACATCTACATACATGAGAGATGGCTCCTGTAAATATAGTATTTATTAGTTTTCTCCTTATGTTTACTTCAATCGCATTTTAGCCATTTAGTTTTTTTTTTCTTTTAAATCTATATTGAAAACCATGACATCTGTATTTAAGCAAAACTGTGTTTCAAAGTCTCATGAAGTATGTATATCCTGCACAGCTTTAAACACTCCATAGTTTTCATTGTTTTTTCCATAAAAGTTTAAACTATAGAATTTTTTCTTCAGTAATTTCTTGAGCAAGCCTCACAACTAGAAATATCTTGTTTGTGTAATAAGTTGTTACATGCACATAAAATTATAATATATCTAAAAAGCAATTCATAAAAATACTTCAAGAACTTTGAAATTAGTATTTATTTTGTGTTGTGTGTATATACTAAAGCTTTCATTTTAATGGAAAATTAAAAACAAAATGAATGTAAAAAAAATAATGTATGTAGCCTATCATATGTGTTTCTTATATAAACCTTAAATACTTCTGGGACGTAATATAAAATTTCTTTTCACTACTTAATGAGAAAGATGTTGAAGTCTTAAATGACTTTACAATTTTAAATGTCTTCTTCAATATTAAAATTGGGAGGTGTTAAATTTAGATTTAGTCCAAATATGTCTATATATTCCATGTCCTTTATGTTGTATCATGTTGCCTCATTCGTATTGCTACTGAAAATGAGTTTTTAAAATTAAAGTTCATTTATCCAGGATAAAGAAATAGAATTGAAGTTTGAGATTATACAGATTAAATCCTAAAGTTAGAGTGCATGAATTGGTTCTCTTAGTAATTAGGTTTAACCTTTTAATTAAGCTTTATGTTAATTCAAAAATCAATGTAAATGTTGAGCACTTAGCTAATGGTTAACATTGCTGAGGATCAGCTCTGCCAATCACTAGGCCATTTGCATACAATAGAATAAGACCTATCATGATTCCTATAATACAGATGAGGAAAATAAGACAGTAGAAGGTTATTTAGCTTGCTCAAATTTATGTAGTGGTACAGTCCAGTTTAGTAAAAATGAGAGTTGTTCCCTAAACATCATGTAGCATACCCTCATACAGTTACAGTAGTTGATTTTATAAATCAGTCTTTCAGTAAATAATTCTTATGCAAAAGATGCATGAGACAGTTTATTGATAAGACAAATTTTTTAATGGAAAAAGATTAGTGAAATGGATAATTTGAGAGCAGGTAATCCTCAGGTTAGGTTAAATATCCATGTTATGTTTGTATAATAGATTATATGCGTTGTTGTTGTTGGTCAGTTGCTAAGTTGTGTCTGACTGTTTGTCACTCCATGGTGTGACTCTCGGCAGCAGGCCTGGCTCCTCTGTCTTTCACTGTTTCCCAGAGTTTGTTCAGATGCATGTCCATTGAGCTGGTAATGCTATCTAAACATCTCATCCCCCTCCTCCTTTTGACTTTAATCGTTCCCAGCATCAGGATATTTTCCAGTAAGTTGACTTCTCATCAGGTAACCAAAGTATTGAATCTTTGATTTCAGCATCAGTCCTTTTAATGAATAATTCAGGGTTAATTTCCTTTAGGATTGACTGGTTTGATTTCCTTGCTGTCCAGGAGACTCTCAAGAGTTTTTCCCAGCAACACAATTTGAAAGCATCAATTCTTTGGCCGTCAGCCTTCTTTATGGTTCAATTCTCACATCTGTACATGACTACTGGGAAGACCATAGCTTTGACTATATATCAAAGATATATATGACCTTTGTCATATATCAAAGATATATCTGTCATGGCATCAAAAGACGACTCTGCTTTTTAAAGTGCTGTCTAGGTTTATCATTGCTTTCCTTCCAAGGAGCAAGCATCTTTTCATTTCATGGCTTCAGTCACCATCTGCAGTGATTTTGAAGCCCAAGAATATCAAATCTGTCATTGCTTCCACTTTTACCCTTCTATTTGCCATGAAGAGATGGGACCAGATGCCATGATCTTAATTTTTTGAATGTTGAGTTTCAAGCCAGCTTTCACACTCCTTTTTCATCTTCATCAAGAGACTCTTTCGTTCTGCTCTGCGTTCTGTCATTAGAATAGACCTGCATATATGAGGTTGTTGACCTGTCTTCTGGCAATCTTGATTTCAGCTTGTGATTCATACAGCCTAGCCTCTGCATGTTGTACTCTGCATGTAAGTTAAATAAGCAGAGTGACGATATATAGCCTTGTCATACTCCTTTCCCAATTTCTAACCAGTCCATTGTTCTATGTTCAATTCTAACTGTTACTTCTTTACATGGAAATAGGTTTTTCAGGAGTCAGGTAAGATGGTGTGATATTCCTATTTCTTAAGAGATTCTTGTCCAGAGTAGTAGATGTAATAGTCATCTGAATTAAATTCATCCATTCCTGTTTGTTTGGTTCATTGGTTGCTATGTTCACTCTTACCATCACCTGCTTGAGTATGTGCAATTTACCTTGATTCATTCACCTAACATTCCAGGTCTATGTAATATTGTTCATTATAATATTGGACTCTGCTTTCACCATCAGACACATCCACAGATGAGTGTTATTTCCACTTTGGCCCAGCCGCTTCGTTCTTTCTGGAGCTATTAGTAACTGCTCTCCACTCTTCCACAGTAGCATGCTGGACACCTTCCAGTCTTTGGGGCTCATCTTCCAGTGTCATATCTTTTTGCCTTTTTATTCTGTTCAGGGGTTCTCCTGGCAAGAATATTGGAGCAGTTTGCGATTTCCTCCTCCAGTGAATCACTTTTTGTCAGAACTCTTCACGATGATCTGTCTGTCTTGGTTGGCCCTGAACAGCATGGCTCATAGCTTCATTAAGTTACACAGGCCCCTTCACCACAAGGCTGTGATTCATGAAGAGAAGTATGTGTATGTTATGATCTTATTATAAGCTCATTTCTTGCCATTAAAGGCATAGTGTAATATGTTTAGTTATAGAGCAGTGTGAACGTACTTAAGACTATTGATCTGTGCACTTACAAGAGATTAAGTGCACAGATTTTATATTATATGTATTCTGTTACATTTATAAAAATGTCAGCTTGGAGAACAACCAGCCTTTATGTGCCTCAATATGGGCTGCACTGAAAAATACAAAAGTGTATGGTGAATGATAAAGTATGCATAGTTGTTCATTCAAACTTCATGTTAAAGTAGTGAACTAAAAATAAACCTTAAATAAGTGTAATTGAGAGCAATATTTCTCACCACTCTAACAAGAACCTATATTTAATTTTGCATGCAGTTACCATTTACATGGGTTTCCATTTAAATGGACTTCCCAGGTGGCTCTAGTGGTAAAGAATCTGCCTGCTAATACAGGAGATGTAAGAGACTCGGGTCTTATCTCTGGGTCTGGAAAGTCCCCTACAGGAGGCATGGCAACTCATTCCAGTAGGCTGGCCTGGAGAATCCCTTGGACAGAGGAGACTGGTGGGCCACAGTCCACAGGGTCTCAAAAGAGTCAAACATGATTGAAGTGGCTTAGCACACACACACCATTAACATACACAACACACATGCATACAATGTCTTTTTTTCTAATGCTCATGCTCATAGAAATCATTTTTTTTGTTTGTTTTTACCAAGTTGATGGGGAAGATTATATACATATTATCACCAGTTTTTAGGTGTGTCCACTTAAATTTTCAAAATCACTTAATTAGAGAACACAGGGTGATTAGATTATATCCTAACCATTTTATGCAAATTCCCAAAATTAAATAATTTTCCTTAGTAACATATCTTTTGAAAAACAGGTTAAAAAATAAAATTTACTGTTTAATTATTCATACTCAAATGGGAATAATGGTATTTTAATGGCATTTTATATACATAATAAGTGAAATCATTAAGATTACCCCCTTCTCTTTCTAATTATATTTAAAGTTTCATTCCTTTTGTTTAAAATAGCTGTTCTTGAGCAATTAAAGGATGTAAAGCTTTTAAATAGAATCTTATTAGTGAACAGCACTGCTTTTTTGTGGGGGAAAGGTATCTTGAGTTTTGTAAACAAATGGGGAACAAAGTTTAGGCTTCCCTGTCCATCACCAACTACCGAAGCTTACTCAAACTCATGTCCATCAAGTCGGTGATGCCATCCATCTCAGCCTCTGCCCTGTCCTTCTCCTCCCACCTTGAAACTTTCCCAGCACCAGGGTCTTTCCCAATGAGTGAGTTCTTTGTATCAGGTGGCCAAAGTATTGGAGTTTCAGCTTCAGCATCAGTCCTTCCAATGAAGATTCAGGACTGATTTCCTTTAGGACAGACTGATTGGATCTCACTGCAGTCCAAGAGACTTTCAAGAGTCTTCTCCAACACAATAGTTCAAAAGCATCAATTCTTTGGTGCTCAGCTTTCTTTATAATCCAATTCTCACATCCACACATGACTACTGGAAAAAAAAACATAGCTTTTTGGATAATTTAAAATTCACTTATCAAGTTGTTCATTTTTATATGAAAAATGCATGCTTACAAAGTATTTATGCATGTGTGCCCAGTCGTGTCTGACTCTTTGCAACTCCATAAACTGTAGCCTGCTAAGCTCTTCTGTCCATGGAATTTTCCAGGCAGTAATACTGGAGTAGGTTGCCATTTTCTTCTCTAGAGAATTTTCCTCACCCAGGGAATGAACCCTCATCTCTTGTGTCTCCTGCTTTGGCAGGCAGATCCTTTACCACTGAGCCACAGGGGAAGCCCTATAAAGTGTGTAGGACAGTTCAATTTCTTTGTTGACTCCAGTGTTATACAGATCAATCCTCTGGCAAGCACTGTGTGAAGAACTCAAATGTAAAATTATGTAAAATTCATTGATGTTTTGATGTTTTTGCCTTTTAGACATTAAAGAACCAGCAGGATATATTATTATTTAATATACCTCAAACATGCTTCATAATTTATAGTAAAAAAAGTTAATTTGCATGTGACTTCCAGATATAGTTGATTTTTTTATGCCCTTTTGTATTGTTGAACTATTTCAGTCATTTATAAACTGCTCCTTTGTACCTAGTTGACCTATGAAATGTGAGCTTATAAACATACCTAAATGGCACCCCACTCCAATACTCTTGCCTGGAAGATCCCATGGACAGAGGAGCCTGGTAGGCTGCAGTCCATGGGGCCGCTACTAGTTGGACATGACTGAGCGACTTCACTTTGACTTTTCACTTTCATGCATTGGAGAAGGAAATGGCAACCCACTCCAGTGTTCTTGCCTGGAGAATCCCAGGGACGGGGGAGCCTGGTGTGCTGCAGTCTATGGGGTCGCAGAGTCGGACACGACTGGAGTGACTTAGCAGCAGCAAACTCTAGAGTAGAATATTCTTGCCTTACTTATTTACATATTCACAAATAGTGCTCAGATGGTAGAGCAACAAAATTTAAAAAGGCAGAAAAAGAGAGAAAGAGAAAGAAATAGATGGAAAAGTAGATCTTCAATGAGTATTCATTTGTAACTAGAGACAGTGCCCCTGCTACAAATTAGATGGGGCAGGGTTTCCAATCTAATAGAATTCTTTTCTTTCTTTCTTTCTTCCTTTTTTTTTTTGTCTTGGGTTTCCTTTCTCCATCTCTCTTTAAAAAAACTTCTAAATCACCACAAAAATCAGAACAAAAGAAAAACAGTTTTAAGGAGCTCACGTTATCATATCTCATTTATCAAAAATATCACTTCCAGACTTTCTCTTACATAATACAGGGATCCACTTTTTTTTGCCATTATTTAAAATATATTGGGGTGATATTTCAGTAAAAGTGTATATTGGATTTTAAGTAGAATTACTCTTCATAGAAATGTGATTTAGGATGCATAGATATCCTCATGCACTCAGTGTCTCACACTAGTGTCTAATAGGTACATGAATTTGATTACAGAATCATGAAATATATGTACATTTTTATACTTTTATTTGTTAAGTATACATTTATTTTGGCTGCTTCTAGTAAATTTGCTGGGAAATAAGAATACAAATATGCATAAGACAGTGTTTTTTCTTCAGAAACTTGTGATTCAATGGAGAAAATGGAGACTATTCAACACATTTTATATTAAATAATTTATAAACAGAAAAAGGGTACCATGAATTGACATTATCACTTGAGGTGTCCAGTTTACACTTATCAATTAATAGTCTTTTTAAAGGAAGAGGTACTTGAGATGGATTCTGTAGGCTAATTAGGAATTCCCCCTGGAGGCAGGAAGAGCTCTTGGGTTTAGAAAAAGCATGTACCGTGAGACCAGAGGGTGGAAATATTTCAACATGGCTGCTGCTGCTGCTGCTAAGTCACTTTAGTCGTGTCCGACTCTGTGTGACCCCATAGATGGCAGCCCACCAGGCTCCCCCGTCCCTGGGATTCTCCAGGCAAGAACACTGGAGTGGGTTGCCATTTCCTTCTCCAATGCATGAAAGTGAAAAGTGAAAGTGAAGTCGCTCGATCGTGTTCGACTCTTCGCGACCCCATGGACCACAGCCCACCAGGCTCCTCTGTCCATGGGATTTTCCAGGCAAGAGTACTGGAGTAGGGTGCCATTGCCTTCTCCGTTCGACATGGCTAACAGCAGATTATGATACAACTTGTAAAATATGTTAAGAAGATTGTTCTTTAATCCTAATGCTGTTTACTACTGTAGCATATTTATATTTGCATGTAAAAACAGTCACTCTTTGACAAGAGAAGAAGTGATCTAAAGGGGAGTAACAGCAGATAAAACAACATCAATTAAGAAGTCTTCCATGGCACTTACGGTAAACAAATGTTGGTGGCTTGAGTAGCTTCTGAACAAATGGAACAAGTAAACAAGTTGAGGAGAGCATTAAGAAAGACGAGTAAAATGTGATTCCAAAGTAAAGGCTAACCAGGAAGATACAGGTGGTGGTAGTTCCACAGAAGTAGATGTGGAATCCCAGAAGATGGTTGATTTTTAGGTACACTGAAGCAACAGTTAGACCCAGACATGGAAGAGTGGACTGTTTCAAAATTGGGAAAGGAGTACATCAGGCTGCATATTGTTACCCTGCTTATTTGACTTATATGCAGAGGACATCATGAGAAATGCCAGGCAGGTGGAGCTAAAGCTGAAATTAAGAATCCCAGAAGAAATATAAATTATAGCTTCAAATATGCAGTTGTCACCATCCTAATGGCAGAAATCAAAGAGGAACTAAACAGCTTATTGATGAAGGTGATAGAGGAGAATGAAAAGCTCACTTAAAAAGCTGGCTTAAAACCAACATTCAAAAAACGAAGATCATGGCATCTGGTCCCATCACTTCATGGCAAACAGACGGGGAAAGAGTAGAATCAGTAACAGACTTTATTTTCTTGGACTCAAAAATCACTGCAGACGGCAACTGCAACCATGAAATTAAAAGACCTTTTCTCCTTGGAAGAAAAGCTATGGCAAAACTAGACAGCATATTAAAAAGCAAAGACATCATTTTGCCAACAAAGTCTGTATAGTCAAAGCTATAGTTTTTCCAGTAGTCATGTATGGGTGTGAGAGTTGGACCATAAAGAAAGCTGAGCACTGAAGAATTGATGCTTTGGAACTCCTGTGCTGGAAAAGACTCTTGAGAGTCCCCTGGACAGCCAGGAGATCAAACCAGCCAATCCTAAATGAAATCAACCCTGAGTATTCATTGCAAAGACTGATGCTGAAGCTGAAACTCCAATATTTTCGCCACCTGATGGGAAGAGTCAAGTCATTGAAAAAGACTCTGATGCTAGAAAGATTGAAAGCAGGAGCAGAAGGGGATGACAGAGGATGAGATGATTGGATAGCATTGCCGATTCAACGGACAGGAGTTTGAGCAAACTTCAGGAGATGGTGAAGGGCCGGGAAGCCTGGCATGCTGCAGTTCATGGGATTGCAAAGAATGGAACACGACTGATTGAGTGACTGAGCAACAACAACAATCAGCTTGAGTAGTGAAGAGAGTCATTATTTACTTGAGTAAATATTCCTGGCATTTAGGAATGAAAATCAGGTTGAGAACAGTATTTTCAGTCATTAAAATACAAAAGATATAGCTCAAACCATGTAAATAGATGGCATCTCGCAATTCAAAATCCTGGGAGCATTAATTTTTTAAAGAGCGTCTAAAGAAGTGCTAATAAAGGAAAATAAAGTGGTCAGAAAGACAGAATTAAGAATGAAAATATATTGTGTATGTGGGTTCAGTTGCTCAGTCATGTCTCTGTGTGACCCCCATGGACTGTAGCCCATCAAGTACCCCTGTCCATGGGATTTTCCTGGCAGAAGCACTGGGTTGCCATTTCCTACTCCAGGGGATCTTCCCCACTCAAGAACTGATTCTTTACCACAGCGCCACTTGGGAAGCCCCAGAATATATTACAAAATGCAAAAATCTACAGAGCATGTTTCAGAAGGTAAATAAGATTGCAGAGTGTCTTTAAATTTAGGGATAACTCGGTCATTAGAGTTTTGCAAACATGTTTTTGGGATGATTGTGGACAAATCTATTTTAAACAATTAGTATGTGCTGTGTTGTGCTAAGTTGCTTCAGTCCTGTCTGACTCTTTTCAATTCTCTGGACTGTGGCCGCCCAGGCTTCTCTGTCCATGGTATTCTTCAGGCAAGAATACTGGTGTGGGTAGCCACACCCTCCAGGGGATCTTCCCGACCCAGGGTTCGAACTGGTGTCTCTTAAGTCCCCTGCATTGGCAGGTGGGTTCTTTACCACTAGTGCCACCTGGGAAGCCCAGACAATGAGTATAGATTGAGGTAATTATATTAGCTATAAATGTAAATAGAGTAGCAGCTGAGAATATGTAGAGTTGAGAAGGGCTGTGTGTTTTATTCTCTTACATATTTTACTTAATAATTTTGTGATGGGAGATGTGTGCACATGTTTAAAACCTTATGTGAAAGAGCTGATAGGATAGGATGGGGTGATTAGAGACAATAGTGTAGATTCGGGTAGTGAAGGTGGATATGAGAATTCAGGAGGTAGATGCATTGTGATTTTATCTTTTATTGTGGTAAGAAAGTAGGCAAAGAATTGTGAAACTCAAGATTCCGTGGGAGGGGAAGATCATGAGGCTGTTCCTGATCTCAGTATGACTCCATCTTGATATAATGTTTACACAAAAAGCCTACTGTGTTTTAAAAAAAAAAAAAAAAAAATTATCAACCTGATCTTCTGAGTCCATGTGTGTATGTATGCTAAGCTGTTACAGTCATGACTGACTTTTGGCAGCCAGGCTCCTCTATCGGTGGGATTTTTGAGGCAAGAATACTGGAGTGAGTCCATACGCAGCCATTTTCTGAAAAATAAATACCAACTCTTGTGAAAGCTTAGAATCACAATTTCAACAATCNGCCTTTCTTTGGGATTGGAATTAACACTGACCTTTTCCAGTCCTGTGGCCACTGCTGAGTTTTCCAAATATAGGGATGTATAAATATTCCATAAATGTTACAACACTTTTATTTTTAATGGTTGTACTAACAGTGCCTGCTATGGACAAAAAAGACTAGATTCCTACTCCCCACTCTCACAACATCCTATTAGATTACCTATATTCTCCGCAATTTAGAACTTATAAGCAGGTCAATGATTGGGGAGGGACAGAAAAGAACTGTAAATTTACTAGGGAAAATTCAAAAGATTATTTAATAAGGTTCAGGTTTCTGCACACAAGTAGAATTGTAAATTAAATTTCATATATCTAAATCTGTATTTGTATATATGTGAGTATATATTCATATACTCATTTCTTTGACATCTAAATATGTGGGCTATGAAATTCATGCCACCAAAAATTAAAGTTCTTTTAACTGAAAATTGCTTTTTACTATGGCAGTAAGACATTTGTTACTGATACCTGTATGTATATATCTCATGTTTGAAAGTTGATGTTATTATTGCAAAATAATGAAAGACTCTGCTAAGTTATTAAGTGACATAATGGCATAGATTTGGGACTAAAATTATCAATAATAATGTTTTTAAAATTACCTGTTTCATAGCTCCAATTTACTAGCAGGTAATAATAAATGACTATTGTCTATCCATTGGCAACTCACCAGAGAATACATCCATTTTCAATTTGTTCTATAAATT
The DNA here is from genome assembly GCA_006410615.1 of Neotragus moschatus. NCBI lineage: Eukaryota > Metazoa > Chordata > Mammalia > Artiodactyla > Bovidae > Neotragus > Neotragus moschatus. The sequence goes on from SJYA01000766.1 coordinate 308,947, forward strand.
TTATCCTTACATTTTGATTTCTGATTTTAAAAAGGAAAAATAATATTTTTGACAAAATATTGGTATATGGTAAATATATCTGGGAAGACTGAAAGCCAGAATATCAGAAGTTAATCATGTTTTACTGAACATGCTTACCGTTTTAAGGATCTAAAACTTGTAACTGGAAAATTCCTAAGACTTTCAGCCTAAATAAAGGAGTATAAAGAATGTCAAGTTGCTTTTAATCTTTACAAGAGGAAAGTGTGAGTACCTCTATTCATTCATGTGTCTAACTGCAATTCTATGAGCACCTCAACTCACAAAGACAGATGTCAGTAATTAAAAAGCTTGGCTTTGAGGCTGTAGGAAGTACTGCATTCTGTGGCATTCAACATGGGAACAAATACATTCATAGGAACTCAGAAAATGAAATAGTTTTAAAGAGAGGACGGCAGTGCAACAAAATTCATGTTTTATGTATTTTATCCAAAATTGTAAGTTTGTTCACTGAAGAGCCTTCTCTGTTCCCACTCCCCTCTTCATCTCTGTTCTCCTTTTCCTTCACTTTCCCCGTATCTCATTTTAGATTACCTCTGGGCTAACAGGTATGCTATACTACACTTAGATGCAGTGCTTTAGTGAACAAATAACTTCTAGGTTACATACCAGGAATTTTATAGCTTCAGTTCACTATGCAACTAGACTTGAGAAAGGAAATGTGGCATAAAAAATACTGGATCACTTTCAATCAGACAAAATTATGGTCTACAAGAGGCAGTGTTCAACACCTGCAAATGACTCTAAGCATTCATTCATTCTATAGATAACCATTGATCACTGACTGCCAGACACAGTTCCATTTGTGATGATGTTAAATCTTTTCAGTGAAATGCTTCCAAGGTCCATCTTAGTTGGTCAGAATTAATAAATGTCAAGATTATCCATCAGTTTCATGGAACACTATGAACCAGTAATTCATATATATCTTTTATTTCATACACCATGCATTTACCACAGGGAATGTGAAAAGAAAATAGTGTGTAGCAGCTGATAACTCTCTTTAACACAAAAAAGTAAAATATTAGATGATGGTTGTAATCAGAAGAACGTAGGAACAAAGGTCACAGAAAAGCATGTTGGTATAAACAGAGGGGGCAGTGCTAGATTTCACTAACTTGTGTGAAGAGAGTATACTTTTGAGAAGCGAGTGTCAGAATTTGTTAGCTGCAACACTCTTTTGCTCAAAACTTGGCAATAATTAAGATCCGAAGGTGTAATAGGGTCTTAGCCTCCTTTCATAAACAAGTGGAAAACTGGACAAACAATGTCAAACAGTTTTAGATGTTACGCGAAGTGCAAAACTATTATCCCTGGAAAACAAATCACAGTAACTTTATGCTTGGAGAGGGGAACCTAAACTGATATCAGTGGTTTTATTATGTTGACATTAGAACGGGACTTTTAGGATGGCTCAGGTTTGCAATATAGAAAACATAAAATGAGAGAGAGACATTAAAATAGTTCCTGAAATCTACCTAGGGACCTTCCTGATTTTTTTTAGAATTTTTAAGAATTCTAATCTGCATACTTTAAGAGTAAAACCCGAAAAAGCAGACAAAGGACATCTTCAAAGAAAAGAACAGTTACCAAGGAGTTATAAACCAAACAGTTCCCAAGATCGTACAAAGCTAGGCGGTATTCAAGTTCTAATCATCCAGAGTGGAGACACAGTAATATATAGGACATTGCGTGGAGAGACTCCAGAAGAATCATGCCTCAGTTGCAGGCTAAAATTAACACCAGAGGAAATACTACTCTAGACTTCCTCTTGAAAAATTTTTAAAAGCTGTAAAAGGATCAAACTAATCAACAAGTAACTTAACTGCCTACTAAAATAATGTCCATTACTCTTTAAAGAAATGTCAACACTTAACACAGATGTCAACACTTAACAACATAACATTCACAAGCATCTAATGCAAAAATTACACACATGTGAAGAATCAGGAGAATGAGTCTGGTATCAAGAGACATTCATCAATGTAAATATTCTAAAAAAAAAAAAAAAAAGCAGGAATTTGGAAATTTGCCAACAAAGACCGTAAAATCAATTACAAACATGCTCAGAGATTTAAAGGAAAATATGAACATAATGAAGGATAAGTGGAAACTATAGAATACCTAGGGGCTTCCTTGCTGGCTCAGACTGGAAAGACTCTGCTGGCCATGAGAGAAACCTGAGTTCAATTCCAGGGTTAGTAAGACCGCCTGGAGAAGGGCATGGCAACCCACCTTAACATTCTTGTCTGGAGAATTCCTTGGACAGAGAAGGCTGACGTGCTATAGTCCACGGGGTTGCAAAGAGTCAGACACAGACTCAGCAGCTAACACTTTCACTTTCAATATAGAATAACCAGATGGAATATCTGACAAAAATATAAATCTGAAATGAAAAATTCACTGGATAGGGTTAGTATCAGATTATACTCTCCAGAACAAAAGCAATATTAGTAAACTTGTGCACATGATATCATAAACTATCATGAAATGAAATACAGAGATTAAAAATGAAAAAATACAGAGAAAACTCGTGGAGTAAGATTAATATATGTGAGCAATCTAACATAATGTGAAATTGGAGTCCAATAGAGAGTATGCTGCTGCTGCTGTTGCTGCTGCTAAGTAGCTTCAGTTGTGTCCTTCTCTGTGTAACCCAATAGACAGGGGCCCACTGTCTCTGGGATTTCTCCAGGCAAGAACACTGGAGTAGGTTGCCATTTCCTTCTCCAATGCATGAAAGTGAAAAGCAAAAGTGAAGTCGCTCAGTCGTGCCAACTCTTAGCGACCCCATGGACTGCAGCCTACCAGGCTCCTCCATCCATGGGATTTTCCAGGCAAGAGTACTGGAGTGGGGTACCATTGCCTTCTCTGAATAGAGGGTATAAGGTAAGAAAAAAAAATTATGAATTATGGCCAAATTTTCACAAATTTTATGAATATAAGCCCAAAGACCCAAGAGANAGATGTGTATAAGAGACAGCCTCCATCCATGGGATTTTCCAGGCAAGAGTACTGGAGTGGGGTACCATTGCCTTCTCTGAATAGAGGGTATAAGGTAAGAAAAAAAAATTATGAATTATGGCCAAATTTTCACAAATTTTATGAATATAAGCCCAAAGACCCAAGAGAATAAGCAAACAGAGAAAGCAAGAGAAAGTGTGAAGAAAATTACACCAAGGCAATTCATAATTAAGTTATTTTTTAAATTAGTAACAACAATACAAAGAAAACCTAAAAAGCCACAAAAGATACAAAGCAGGAGTAAATAAAATATGATCCACATGCCAAAACTGTTATGAAGCCTGTTTTTTGTATGACCCAAAAGATGAAAAGTTTTTTTATACTTTTTTTTTTTTGAAGTAGAATATGCAACAGAGACAATATGTGGCCCACAAAACCTAAAATATTTGTCCCTGGTATGGAGTAAAGGTGGCTTTCCTAGTGGCTCAGTTGTAAACAATCTGCCTGCCAGTGCAAGAGATGCAGGTTTGATCTGTAGGGCAGGAAGAACCCCTGGAGAAAGAAATGGCAACCCACTCCAGTATTCTTGCCTGGGAAATCCCATGGACATAGGAGCCTGGTGTGTTGTAGTCCATGGGGTTGCAAAAGAGTAAAGCACAACTTAGTGACTAAACAGCAACAGTGGAGTAAAGGTAAACATTATTGTAGATCTTTCTTCAGAAATTATTGAAGCCAGAAGACAATGGAATAAATAGGGAAAAACAAAGAGCTGAAAGAATAAAAACCATCTCCTAAAATTCTTTGCTTAATTTATTTTATTTATTATTCTTAAATATCTTTCATAAATGAAGCCCACATAAAACCTTCACAGTAACAAAGCTGAATTTCTTTGCAGAACTGCAGTGTAAGGGGTGTTAAAGCATTCCCTTCAAGCAGAAGAAAATCAATTTCAGGTGGAAAGACTGATCTCTGCAAAATTGTGAGAGAACCCAAATTGCTAAATATGGTGGAGAGCAGGGACATTTTTTTTCTTATTGTTTAATTTATATAAAAATAATAGGGAAGGGTAAAGGATAACTCTTCCTTACAGGAGAATATCAATTAATAAATGTAAACATATGAGGGAAATGCAATATCACCCTTAGAACACTATAATATTTAATGCAGACCAAAGGGCTATGATTTTTCCAGTGGTCATGTATGGATGTGAGAGCTGTACTATGAAGAAAGCTGAGCGCCGAAGAATTGATGCTTTTGAACTGTGGTGTTGGAGAAGACTCTTGAGAGTCCCTTGGACTGCAAGGAGATCCAACCAGTCCATTCTGAAGGAGATCGACCCTGGGATTTCTTTGGAAGGAATGATGCTGAAGCTGAAACTCCAGTACTTTGGCCACCTCATGCGAAGAGCTGACTCATTGGAAAAGACTCTGATGCTGAGAGCGATTGGGCGCAGGAGGAGAAGGGGACGACCGAGGATGAGATGGCTGGATGGCATCACAGAATTGATGGACATGAGTCTGAATGAACTCCGGGTGTTGGTGATGGACAGGGAGGCCTGATGTGCTGCGATTCACGGGGTCGCAAAGAGTGGGACACAACTGAGTGACTGAACTGAACTGAATGCATGCTAAGGGCTTCCCTGGTGACTCAGATGGTAAAGAATCTGACTGCAATGCTGGAGAACTGGGTTCAATCCCTGGGTTGGGAAGATCCCCTGGAGGAGGGCATGGCAACCCACTCCAATATTCTTGCCTGGAGAATCCTCATGGACAAAGGATCCTGGCAAGCTGCAGTCCATGGGGTCACAAAGAGTTGGACATGACTGAGCGACTAGCGGATTGCCATTTCCTTCTCCAGGGGATCTTCCCAACCCAGGAATTGAACCTGGTTCTCCCGCATTGCAGGCAGACGCTTTATCATCTGAGCCACCAGGGAAGCCCAAAATTCAGCACAATGGATGCTAAATTAGTAGAACAAAAGTTTAAGGTGAAATATAGTATTTTACAGCTTCAAATTACATCATCCCAAATATTTATTAGTTATAAGTGGAAAAGAATACTATCTTTATGGTGAATAAATTTGACAGACATTACCATAACCAAGTGGTAAATGTTAACATAAATAATACTAAGCTGTATATATATACACCATATTTCCCAGAAGGCATCAAATGGACTTTTCTTCTTAAAGTCCATAACCTCAATCTAATCATGAGAAAACAGAAAATACACAAAAAATGGAGGACATTCTACAACATACTGCTGCTAAGTCATTTCAGTCATGTCCGATTCTGTGTGACCCCATAGACGGCAGCCCACCAGGCTCCCCCGTCCCTGGGATTCTCCAGGCAAGAACACTGGAGGGGGTTGACATTTCCTTCTCCAGTGCATGAAAGTGAAAAGTGAAAGTGAAGTCACTCAGTCATGTCCGAATCTTAGCGACCCCATGGACTGCAACCTACCAGGCTCCTCCGTCCATGAGATTTTCCAGGCAAGAGTATTGGAGTGAGGTGCCATTGCCTTCTCCTATTCTATAACATACCTGACCATTATTGTATCAGAGTGTTAAAATCTTTGAGGATCGGGAAAGACAGAACTGTCACTGATTAGAAGAGATTGAGACAAGAAAACTAAATACAGTGTGGGATCCTGGACTGGATCTCAGAATAGGAAAATGATATTTAATGGAAAAAAAATGGTGAAATTTGAAAATATGTATACGTAGTTTAGTTAATAAATTATAACAAAGTTAATTTCTTTGTTTCTGTAATTGTATAATCATTATGCAAGAGGTTAACATTATGGGAAACTGAGTGAAATGTGCAAGAGAACTCTCCACACTACCTTTCCAACTCTCTGTGATAAATTGTTTCAATGGATAAACTTAAAAACATTAAATGACAATTTAAAATAAAATAACAACAATATGTTGTGAACAAACAGCTCAAAGAACAGGAGGATGGACAAAAGCCCCTCAAGCCAGTTTGTATCCTGGCTTTCCCATTGAGTTACAGTATAACCTGGGGAAAATCACTTAACGTTGCTGCAATCATGAATGGAATTCTCTTCATTGGACAGATTAAATTTATTACTATATGTAAATGCCTTGATGTATGACCTCCTAGTACTTGGTATACATACTGCCTGACAAATACTAAATAATTCTGTTAGGGTAAATATGTGAGTAAAAATAACAGGAATATAAAATTAAAAGAAAATCTCTAGCCTAGTACTACAAGATCTTTCAAAATAAAATTAATCAAGTAACATTCTGTTACAATTACTGTTCGCTGGCTAAATTGTTGTTTGAGGCAGGCAAAAACAAAAACCAAAAAAAAAAAAAAAAGGCAAAAATATCTACCAAATTTGGCAAATAAATTGGAAAATGTAATTTTAAAATTAACTGTTTGCTGGGTCTTATTAGATATACAAATCTATTGTTTAGTGTACAAATACAAAAAAAATAGAAATGGAAATTTTATTTATAGAAAGTTGTAAGTGAATAGTCTCCTCATTTTAAAACTGTCACAAAGCTAGCAAGAATAGGTTTCTTTTATCTTAATTTTGTTAAATTAGACTACTGAAATGTCAAAATTTTATCAATGAAGATATTTAAAGGAATTATTGATATCAATCATTTTCCATGTTTTTAATTATGTTTTAATTGCCAATAAGATTTTTGTTGATGGACTTTCTTAATAATAATCTAGTAAGAAAATTACATGTAAATCAGGAAAGATTTTCTTTTAAATTGCAAAAACAATGGCAGCATTTTTCAATGCAGTAACTAAATTTTATTTAATGTATATGATTGCCCTGAAGTTTTTGATTTTAGGCCAAAGCTTACATATTATATTATAGAAAAATAAAAAATCTTGGTTTTTATCTGCCAAATTCACTACCCTACTTAGGAATTCAAACATTTTTATAGAAATATACTCAAAAATATTTTCGAGAAATCATCAAAGTACAGTAAGGATAGATGGAGTAGGAAGACATTTCTCTGTTTATTTCTACCCTAGGTTGAGAGAAGCCAGAGGGATGAAAAGTAAAGTCAAACATTACAATATACTCATAAAGAGTGTTCTTGTTTTAATTAATTAATGAATCGTTCTTAAAGGAGGAGGTTTGAAAAGATTCTTTTTGAAGTTATTTGTAAAAATGTCAGATTAAAAATATCACTATCCAAAGTAAAGAAAACTAATTCCAAGAAAAATCAGGGTTATGTGCAGTTGTTAAATCCCATACTCTCCAGGTTTCTACTTTGTGGAATTCTTTGTGATCTTTCCTCCACTGTGAATTTGTTGATTTTGGTAGTAAGCCTATATATTTTGATGTTCATTATCCTGATTTCACTTTCTATTTATTCCTCCAATTCACTGACTCACTTTCTCATTCTCTTCTGCCCCTTATTTTCTTTTCTTTTTTTTTTTTTGCCCCTTATTCTCTTGTTCCCAGTATTCAGACATTGGCTAGAGTATTATTTTAGGCTTTCCCTGGTATCTCAGGTGGTAAACAATCTGCCTGCAATACAGGAGTCTGGAGTTCTATCCCTGGGTTGGGAAGAACCCCTGGAGGAGGAAATGGCAACCCACTCCAGTGTTCTTGACTGGAGAACTCCATGAACAGAGGAGCCCAGCAGGCTACAGTCCATAAGGTCGCAAAGAGCTGGACACGACTAAGGGATTAATAGTAGAGTATTGTATATCATCGTGTTCATAGTAGAATGTAGCCTATAAAGTCATTAGAATCTTAGCTTAACAGAGGGAAGAAGGTATAAACAAACCTTTCTAGCACTACAAAGTCTTCTATATTTGAGGGAAGAAACATAAACTACTATGGAAAGAAAATTGAATGATAAGTAATAATTGTTTCCATGACAGTCTCAAGAATGTCTGGTACAAAGCATGGGAGTCAAAAATGTATATGTGTACAGGGACATGTGCACATGTGTTTGCTTTGCACATGTTTTCATTTATGTGTATACGTGCATTTGTATGGCATGTATGTATGTGTGTATATGCACATGCTCTCATGCATACATATGTATATGCAGATACATATTTGTATGTATATGTGTGTTTTCTGATGTCTGTACATGTATAGGTATGCTGCTGCTGCTGCTGCTGCTGCTGCTGCTGCTAAGTCACTTCAGTCGTGTCCGACTCTGTGCGACCCCATAGATGGCAGCCTACCAGGCTCCCCCGTCCCTGGGATTCTCCAGGCAAGAACACTGGAGTGGGTTGCCATTTCCTTCTCCAATGCATGAAAATGAAAAGTGAAAGTGAAGTCGTTCAGTCGTGTCAAACTCCTAGCGATCCCGTGGACCGCAGCCTACCAGGCTCCTCCGTCCATGGGATTTACCAGGCAAAGATATAAATAATATATTCATGAGCATGCCTGTGTTTTCAAATGATGTGCACACATGAAAATAAGCATGAGAAACAGTGATTTTTTTATAGCAGTAATCGATATGAATGACCAGTTGTAGCCATTGAAAACACATAAGGAAACCTATGAAAGAATATCAAAAGTAATATTTGCCACATTGAAGGCAGGAGGAGAAGGGGACGTCAGAGGATGAGATGGCTGGATGGCATCACCGACTCAATGGACATGGGTTTGAGTGAACTCTGAGAGTGGGTGATGGACAGGGAGGCCTGGCGTGCTGTGATTCATGGGGTCGCAAAGAGTCGGACACAACTGAGCGACTGAACTGAACTGACTGATTGGCCATGAGATAACCTTTATTTGTTGGTAAAATGTTCTCTTGGATGTTTAAAATATTTGGATAATTTCTTACTGAAATAAAGAGCAATTTGTTTTGAGGACCTTTTGTTGTACTTTGAAATGATTGCAGAGATAATAGTTACAATTTTAAATGTATATAGCTGGTAGAACAAAACTGATGTAGAATCTCCAGCAAGCATTTCTAACTCATGTTTTCAAACTGCTGTATGCTTTAAAATAATCTGGTTCAGGTCAAAATGTTAATGTTCTTAGACTTTAAACCTAGGGACTCAGTAAATATTGATTGTGTTCCAGAAATCTAAAATTTTATGATGTACCCTGGGTAATTTTTGCAGTTGGCCGATAGATCACACTTAGAGAAAGAGTACAGTGCTGTAAATTGAATTTCATAATTTTTTTCAAATACAAGAAATTATATAGAGCAGAAAAATATGAATTTCTGTATAGGGTGTGCCAGGTAGATAAAGATCCTATAAAGTTACTTCTTGCATTAAAAATGTTAACATTTGTGGGCATGTGTGTGACTACATGATTTTGGCTAGTATGGGAACTGCATATGTTATGTTTTAGTGTTAAGCAAGTAGTAGGATGGACGTGAATTTGAGTGAACTCCAGGAGTTGGTGATGGACAGGGAGGCCTGGCGTGCTGCAATTCATGGGGTCGCAAAGAGTCGGACATGACTGAGTGACTGAACTGAACTGAACTGAGGCTATATCAGACTTGTACCCATAGAGTTTCAGGGCTCTTTTGAGGCATGTTAATTAAATAGCTATATGCTTGTGAGGTACCAGGACCAAAAGTAAGAGACAGAGTTATTGAAAACACATTTTTAAAGCCATCTGAGAATCCAGTCATTAATCATTCATCTACTGATAAAAGTATGGTAGCAGTCAAGTGGAACCCACCTGCCGTACTTCACCTGGAAAAGTCCATCTTGAGGTTGCAACATTCCAGTAGAATGCTGATGGCGGCATTGGCTAAGCATATGTGATAGGAGCGTGCCACTGACTGCAGCAGTCAAAAGAATCCAGAGCCGCATACTGAAAATGCACATTAAATAACATGTTAGACCAAATCTGGTGATTTGGGGGCATTCATAGTCTTTAAAACACTATGTTATTACTGACTGTTGTTAAAGGACAAGCTACACTAGTGGAGTTATGGATGTCCTGTGCTGCCAATTCTTTGTGTCATTTGCTGTAAACATGAATTCAAACAAGCTATTACTCAACTACATTGTGTTTCAACAAAAGCTAGAAACTCTATTACTCCACGTACTTGCCTTCTGTGGAACAGAATAAAGAGCAAGATATATACTAATGAAGTATACTGGACTCCTTTGGCCCCACTGTGATGGTCTTTGGGTGTATAGCAGTTCATGGGCAAAAGACAAATGTCATATGTTCATTTTGAGGAAAAAAAAAAAAACTGGTCAGTCTCTATTCTGCTAATAACACTAACAGACATATCAATCTTGTCAAATCATATTGCTAAGTCACTTCAGTTGTGTCCAACTCTGTGCGACCCCATAGATGGCAGCCTACCAGGCTCCCCCGTCCCTGGGATTCTCCAGGCAAGAACACTGGAATGGGTTACCATTTCCTTCTCCAATGCATGAAAGTAAAAAGTGAAAGTGAAATCACTCAGTTGTGTCCGACCCTCAGCGATCCCATGGACTGCAGCCTTCCAGGCTCCTCTGTCCATGGGATTTTCCGGCCAAGAGTACTGCAGTGAGGTGCCGTTGCCTTCTCCGCAAATCATATTAAATATAACCAAATTCATGAATGGTCAATTAATTTGATGACACTCAGAATAGTGGAAAATCATGATACAGTATCCAAATAAATAGTTTGTTTTGCTTCTGCGTAAATCTATTTTAATAAAATGTCTGTTAATCAGAGGAAATCAAGTATAAGTAAGCAGGATTTTCAGAAATAAAGTCAGCAATAACATGAATCATTCTCATATAGTGGTACTCACTAAGAATGTATTCTAACACGATGTTAAGTAAACCACATGAATATGGATAGTAGGAAATAGACATAAAATTGTCTAATGGAAATAAAAGAATAAATAAATAGCAGAAACCATAGTCAAATAGGAAGCATAAGTTGTGCTTAAAAGTGAATATTATTAAAAGTGTTAAAGAATACATCTATATATTTTATATTTATTTATTCTTATTCACTTATTCTATAAGGGCAAACATATTCTAGATACTGGGGATATAGCAGTAAACAAAAAGGGACAAAATCCACTGTTCTCATGGAGGTTACATTTTAAAGGAGGTAGGAAGATATGTAAAATAAACAATACACAAGCAAAATACAATAATTAGAGGTTTGTAGTTGTTAGGGAGGAAATTAAGTCAGGGACATTGCATTATATATATGTGGACTTTGGGTGAGAACAAGTTGAAAATTTAAATAGTGGGCTGGGAAATATGTCACTGAGAAACTTAGACTTAAGTAGAGATCTTAAGTTGTTGAAATTTATGTGGATATCTCTGGGAACATCTTATCTTTGAAAAGACCCTGATGCTGGGAAAGACTGAAGGCAGGAGGAGAAGAGGATGACAGAAGATGAGATGGCTGGATGGTATCATCAACTCAATGGACATGAGTTTGAGTAAGCTCCAGGAGTTAGTGATGGACAGGGAAGCCTGGTGTGCTGCAGTCCATGGGGCTGCAAATAGTTGGACGTGACTGAGCGACTGAACTGAATTGAACTAGGAACAGCATTCCAGTCAGAGGAAATAGTAATAGATAAGACCAGCATCAGCCAATGCCAAGTGTATTTAAGAAAGGTAAGGAAACTGTTATGGGAATAACCAAAGGAAAACTATTCCAGGAAAATAATTCAAAAAAAGCAAAAACTAAACAACAGAAGAGCTAGGTTTTGTAGTCTTGTAAGATAATGTAAATTAAGGACTTTGGCTTCCTCAGTAACAAGTGAAGCCTTTTGAATGCTTTCAAANACTGAACTGAATTGAACTAGGAACAGCATTCCAGTCAGAGGAAATAGTAATAGATAAGACCAGCATCAGCCAATGCCAAGTGTATTTAAGAAAGGTAAGGAAACTGTTATGGGAATAACCAAAGGAAAACTATTCCAGGAAAATAATTCAAAAAAAGCAAAAACTAAACAACAGAAGAGCTAGGTTTTGTAGTCTTGTAAGATAATGTAAATTAAGGACTTTGGCTTCCTCAGTAACAAGTGAAGCCTTTTGAATGCTTTCAAGTAAATCTTAATCGTTTGGGAAGGTAAAAAATTCCTCTGTTTATAACATTTATAGTATTAACTCTTCAAAATGTCAGTAAATGAGCTAGAAACCAGAAAGATGGGAGTGAAGAAATGGGATGTAGTTCCATCCCTCATTGAGCTGACAATCTGGTTGGAAGATGATCATTTAAAACAAGCACACTTATTTAAGTAAGGGACTAGGGAGCAATGTGAGGTCTCTTTTCAAGAGCATTGTGAGGTCCAGTTCTCATGTCTAATCACCCCCCAAAGACCATACCTTCTGAATATCATATTGGGTGTTAACATTTAAACGTTAATCATGGAGGGGGCTGTCACAAACATTCAGACAATAACAGAGAGAATGACTAACTAATGTTTAAAAATACTCCCAAGAAGTCAAGTAATTCAAGAATTATGAATCATCTACTATATTTTCTGAGAAGCCATTACTAGAGCCTTGTGGAAAACAGTTTCATTGAAATGGCATGAACTGCAGAGCTGAAAGTGTGAATGTGAAGAAAAAATAGATGTAGAAATTGGTATAAACTGGTGTAGCACTCATATACTAAAGTTTTGGAAAGGAGGTTCTATTTTGTCCCATCAGTCAGCATATAAATTCTGAATTAAGTTCACCCAAACAAAGATATGATGTTGTTCTTTGCTAGGTGGTAGGCATCAGATCACATCCTGATGTGTTTGGCTCAGAAATAAAAACAGTGTTAACTGGAGAGGAAACCATGCAACTCCGGAGGGTCACTGGACTGCTGCATGGTTTGCCAGTAGCATACCTTATTGAGGGCAAATTCTTCAGATAATTGCAAACACAAAGTCTGCAACTCAAGCCAGGGTTATGTTTCTGAAACCCATCTACAGAGAGTAGGAAACTAAAATTTGCCAAACACATGGGCCAAGAGTGAAGCGATGTTGTTCCAATTGAGTTACTGCCAAGGAACGCAAACTATAGAGGAACTGGGAGAATTTAAGGGTCTAAACTGTCAGAGCAATAGATTATATACAAATGGGTGAACGAAGGAAGAAGACTGGATAATATCAAACACGATGCTAAAGACTAAAACAACGGGAAACTAGGAGACAAATTGTGTCTGACAATAGAGGAGCAGGAGCCCCATCTGGGTTCTGAGTCATGAGCCAGAGTTTTGGCTCTGCCCTTCTAAAATGTTAAAGAAATATGTCAGAAAGCAAACTCAGAAAAATGAATGACTAAATATTAACTTTCCTGAGTCCCAGTATCCTGTTATATCCTCTCTAGGGCTCTTAATCTTTAGATACTCAGGCCTGAGGATCTATCATAGACAGAGAGAGGAGGGGAAGAGATTTATTATATTTTTTTACAAGTTAGTGACAGGATTTATTGAAAACTTACAAAGTGTCCTTGACATGTAGAAAAATCAGACAAATGAATTCAAGGAATAATACATTTAAGAACTATACAAGTGAAAGAAAATATGAAAACCCATCTATATATGTTTCCAGGGGCAAAATCTGCCCCCTAAAGAAGTGAAACACTTTAAGGGTAGTCATAACTCTGTCCACTTGGTTGATTCTATTGACATCTTGTCACCAATGAAATTATGCTGGGAAAAGTTCTGATTCTCAAAGTTCTCCTAGGAAGCTGCAGAGTTACATATACTTCACATTTGTCCATTATTGATTGTTAAATCAATTTTAAGATCTCACATTAGAAAAGCCAGTAAGATTAATAGCATTACACTTCCAATGGGGAAAGTGAAAATCTCTCAGTTGTATCCGACTGTTTGCAACCCATGGACTACACAGCCCATGGAATTTTCCAGGCCAGAATACTGGAGTGGTAGCCTTTCCCTTCTCTAGAAGATCTTCCCAACCTAGGGATCAAACCCAGGTCTCCTGCATTTCAGACAAATTCTTTACCAGCTGAGCCACAAAGGAAGCCCAAGAATACTGGAATGGGTAGCCTATCCCTTCTCCAGGGGATCTTCCTGACCCTGGAATCAAACCAGGGTCTCCTGAATTACAGGCAGATTCTTTACCAACTGAGCTATCAGGGAAGCCTTCCTTCCAAAAGGGAAGGAAGTCATATTTTAAATTTAGTTATATTATTCTTGGTGAATATGAGATTATACTCAATTTGGAACTACTGTATTACTTGTTATAAAATAGTAAAACATTCTAAAGCAAGCATGGGGGATATGTGTGTCCAAATAAGGCAAATGTATTATTCTCTGGAAATGAGACTAGCAGTTCATAACAGATGCATAATGCATTTTCCCCACGGTGAATCAAGAGAACATGCATAACAAAATACAAGTGACAAATACTCTTAGCAATAAATGTTTTAAATTGAAATAAGAGATCCCCTTGTGGCTCAGCTGGTAAAGAATCCGCCTGCACTGAGGGAGGCCTGAGTTCGATCCCTAGGTTGCAAAGATCCTCTGGAGAAGGACAAGGCTACCCTCTCCAGTATTCTGGTCTGGAAAATTCCATGGGCTGTGTAGTCCATTGGGTCGCAAACAGTTGGACACGACTGAGAGACTTTCACTTTCAAACTTTGAGGGAAAAAATCAAAAGCATCAATAAGGATATGTCATATTTCTTTAAGATAAACTGGTCACGATGAAAGTAACAGTGAATGGCTAGTCAGTGAATGGTGTGACAGAGAATAAATACTCACTTCACTAAGTGTATATTTGACCATTTTGCTTGGCACAGCATTCATATGCTTCTGTTATGACAAAAATATGAGATCACCAAGAATTACTGATCTTTGTGAATATTTTGTGTAATAAAATATATATGTGCATTCCTATACATAGAGTTTTGATAAGCTATAAAAAATGGAGTAGAAATATCAATTATAACTAAAAATTTCCATTATTCTACTTATATAAAGGAAGTATCTCTCTCTTGAGATTGTTACTCACCCCAAAGAATTCCACGGCTTTGCCCAACAGTGTCTGTCCAGTTTATTACAAAATTTTATTCTGCCACAAGTGTTAAGTTTTAAAACCAGGCATTACATTTGAATCAGTTCTAATGAGATGGATGAAACTGGAACCAATTATACAGAGTGAAGTAAGCCAGAAAGAAAAGCACCAATACAGTATACTAACTCATATTTATGGAATCTAGAAACATGGTGATGATAACCCTGTATACAAGACAGCAAAAGAGACACAGATGCATGGAATGGACTTTTGGACTTTGAGGGAGAGGGAGAGGGGGGGAAGGTTTGGGAGAATGGCACTGAAATATGTGTGCTGTCGTGTGGGAAACGAAGCATCGGTCTATATTTGGTTCAGGATACAGGATGCTTGGGACTGGTGCACGGGGATGATCCAGAGAGTTGATGTGGAGTGGGAGGTGGGGGGAGGGTTTCAAGATTGGGAACTCATGTACACCTGAGATGAAAAAATAAAAATTAAAATTAAAAATAAATAAATAACTAAATAAATATCTCATCTCCCCTTTAGAGAAAAAAAAAAGAAAGAAAATGACTGAAGACCATGTTGATATGAGAATCAACTGTCTCCTATTAACGAGATACTTTTCTCCCCACTATTTTGTTGTGGAAAATGGTTATTTTTCATTTTAAGAAAATGACTTATGTTAAACACTGGGGTCCCCAACCAGATGGTGATCTCATCCCNAAAAATTTAAAAAATTTAAAAAAAATAAAATGAATAAATAAAACCAGGCATTTGAAGGAGGTACTATGGACTGTTCCATTTCTGAGCATATGCTCCTGCTGTTACAGATCTTTGACTGCAGTATAGCATTGCTTCAATCTTCCAACCAAAGCTATATCTGGTTTACACCACTGTGCACTGTACTTTGTTTTTCAAAGATCAGCTGTTGACCTCAGAGCCACAAGGAGTCCTCCATAACATTCCATCTCCTCCATCTTGAAACGCTGCCAGTAGTTGAGGTTTATATGTTAACCTCTTAGCCTCTCAGCCTTCTTATTTATGTCATCTACCAATAATCACTGTTGTTTCACTCACTAATAAGCTTTTGCCTTATAAGCATGTTCTCCCTGCCTAGACAGCATCATTCTTGACAATATCAACATCCATGTGGCTGGCACATCCAGCACCTGATCTTTCATTTCTTTTTAAAATTTTGTCATTTCAATGGCTTTTTCTTCTGTCCTATCTTTCAGTCACTCCAATGGTTGTTACCTTCTCAAACTTGTCAAAAGCTACATTATAACTTAATGTTCTAAAACTGAGATACTATTTCCTGATTAGTTATTAAAATTTGTTCTGATTTTTGATCCATTGAATTAAAACTCCATATCTTATTCTACAAAATCTCGTTTGGCCAAAGATAAGCTTATGTGCTAGAGTTAAACTTACCCTTTTCCCAGTAGCATGCCTCCTGTCTCACCTGCTTAAGGATTTTGTTCCACTTTGCCACTCAGTCCTTGTCCAGTATCCCTACAAGATCAAGGCTACAAGATTGTATCTATCAAAATGTCATATTTCCATCTTAAAAAGAAAAAACAACTACAGTAAAAAGCTCTTGACCCCACATTCCCTTTGCTGCTATTAAAGCAAAACTCTTCAAAAGATATCTATAGTCATTGATTTTACCTCCTATTCGCCTCTTTCTTCTGATCTCTCTCCAGTTATGCTTTTGCTTTCACTGTTTTACTGAAACTTCTTTTGGCAAATTCCCCAGTGTGGAAAAAGATTTGTGCAACTTACATAATATTAAATTATCCTTGACTAGAAGTTACAATTGAAGCCACAAACAACAGACTTCAGTTAATGTTTTAATGAAGAAACTTAAATAGAATTAGAAAGATCTTGACCCAGATTCTTGGAAAAGACAAAGCCCTTACTTAGCCTATATATTATTAAGTTTACATAGATAAGGGGAAAAAAGTTAGCAAACCATTGCATATTTTTGTCCTCCATAAATTTTAAGTTAAATTTATGTTTTTTGTGTGCCTTCATAGAGAGGAGTTTCTAAGTATATTTGCCAAGTAAGGCAGAGTTCTCAAGTAATGCTAAAAGGATAATTTTAATGTTTCTAAACACTGTGCATGTAAACTTTGAAACTACTAAGTTTTCTTATAAGAAATTACATTTGTTAAACTATGTCCTATAAAAATATTTTACTTATCTAGATTGTAAGTATGTCTATTTTAGGAAATTATTTATAATAGTTAACTCACAATCTGTACACTGACTTTTTTTCTAACTTCATAGTCAATGGATTGCCTTTACTTATGAATCAGCAAGTATTTGAATACTCTTTGATTTCTTTTCTCCCTAAGAGCCCATTGCTAATAAAACTCATGACTCAAAAAGCAATAATATTGAATTTTTCTCTATCAACAATAACTTTTAGTTTGTCAAATCTAATGAATGATTTTCAATTCTCAGATTATATGACTTCTTAGATATCATGTCTACCTTCCCCAAAGTCTTTCTTCATTTGCTTGATGCTCTCCTGATCTTTTCACTGAGTATATTGGCTACTCCCTCTCAGGCTTCTCTGTAGAGCCTCTTCATCCTCCCCAACTTCCCTCAGGGCTTTTCTACTCATCCAGTAAATTCAGTACTTTGTATACTTTAAATTTGTGTCTCTGGTACTTGATTCTACTCTGGAATACTGAATGGTGTGTGTGTGTGTGTGTATACACTTAATCAAGTCCAGTTCTTTGGGACCCCGTTTACATTATCCCACCAGGCTGCTCTGTCCATGGGATTGTCCAGGCAAGAACACTGAAATGGATTGTCATTTCCTACTCCAGGAGATCTTCCCGACCCAAGGATCAAACCAACATTTGAACCATTCCCAATTCACTACCTCCTCTTGGCATCTTAGGCAGAACTCCTATTTTCCCTACCCATATATATAGTAAAATTGAGCCTCCAATCTAAATGATACTTTCTTCCTTTCTTTAAGTTACTCAAATCTAAAATTTAAGTGATATCTCTTACTTTATCTCTCACTTAGTATCAGCATATCAAAAAATGTTATGCTCATCCACCTAAAACATATACAAGTATAGCCACCCTTTCTAAGCTCCAGTCTATCACCGCAGTGGCACCCCACTCCAGTACTCTTGCCTGGAAACTTGCATGGACAGAGGAGCCTGATGGGCTGCAGTCCATGGGATTGCTAAGGTTCGGGCACGACTGAGCGACTTTCACTTTCACTTTTCACTCTCATGAATTGGAGAAGGAAATGGCAACCCGCTCCAATGTTCTTGCCTGGAGAATTCTAGGGACGGAGGAGCCTGATAGGCTGCCGTCTACAAAATCGCACAGAGTCGACATGACTGAGGCAACTTAGCAGTAGCAGCAGCAAGCTGCCGTCATCTGTTGGCTGGACTGTGTGCTCCCATTCAGTCCTTCCTCAACCACACAACCTGAGTGGTACTTTTAGAAAATAAATTAGATTATTTTACTACTCTTCATAAAACCATCCATGTGCATCCAGACACATTGAAAACAGAAATGTCTGGCAATGGTCTTGACTGTCTTTTAGATTTTAGTCCCAGCAGTGTTCTTGCTTCTCATGAGACTGTACTTACTTATTTCCATTGCACTTGTACTGTATGTTGTGAAATCCCCTTCATAGGTATTTTCATGAATGATTTTCTCAATTTGTCTCTCTTTAAATGTAGTCTCATAAGATTCCTCAAAAAACTAAAAATAGGACTACCATGTGACCCAGCAATTCTACTCCTGGGTGTATATCTAGAAAAAGTGAAAACTTGAATTCAAAATGATATATGTACCCAAATGCTAATAGTAACACTCTTTACAATAGCCGAGATAAGGAAGCAAACCAAATGTCTTATCAACAGATAAGTGAATGAAGATACACACACATACACACACAATGGAGTATTACTGAGACACAAAAATGAAATTCTTCCATTTGCCGTAACATGGATAAACGTAGAGAATATTATGCTTAGTGAAATAAGTCAGACAAAGACAAATACTATTTGATATCACTTAAATGTGGAATCTTAAAAATAATACACTGAATGCATTTAGCAAAACAGAAACAAGTTCATAGATATAAGAAACAAACTATGGTTGCTAGTAGGGAGAGAAAGGTGGGAAAGGGCACATTAGGACTATGGGATTAAGAGATACAAATTACTGTGTGTGAAATAAGCAACAAGGATATATTGTATAGCATAGGATACAATCTAGGTAACTATAGCCATTACCTTGTAATAACTTTTAATGCAGAATAATCTGTAAAAATAGTAAATCATTATGCTGAACACCTGAAACTACTGTTAATGAACTATACTTTAATAAAAACAAACAAGCATAACATCGTTAGAGTGACCTGGTTGAAACACCATTGCTTAAGCAAAACTATATTTTTATCTTTACAACCTGCTTTTATTTCCTTAAATGCAATTATTACTCCCTGAATTTATGATTAACTTTATTTTATTTGTTTAAAAATCAGGCAATTCAATTTACAACTGAAGAGCTTTTTCTGAACCTCACTTGCCAGCTTTCTCAAAATATATTCGCTGGTAAACCAGTACTTGGTATGTTCATAGAAGAAGTAACAAGAGTTGATCACTGTAACACACTAATTCTCACAGAATGTCCAATAGGCCTCTGGAGTTCCATGGATAGAGTCAGGAGATCCATTAGTTTAAAGCTGTTTTCATAACAATCCTAACATATTTTTTACCTTTTTTCCCTCTGTATTGATGTCTATACTGATTATATTCAAGCTTTCATAGTTAAAACTACAGTGGCACCAAACTGAACCTGTTGGTTGGTTGTAAATACATAAGTGCCATGCATTCGCAGTGAAAAAGAATGTTTTGACTTAATAAAATCTTTGATGAAGCAGTAAAATATATTAAATCATGGAATCTCAATGCTGGACTGTTAGTTTCTAAATGTTCTGTGTGAGAATAAGAAGTATGTATAGAGCCCTACTACTGCATAGTGAAATACAATGTTTGTATTGAGGAAAAGCACTTTTGTGATTGAGTTGCCATCTAAAATGCCTTTTTTTTTTTTCCCATTGAACAAAAATTTTACTTGAAAAAAAAATGACATAGGCATACTTAGAGACATGGCAGACATTTTGGCAAAATTTAAAATCTAACAAAGTACACTTGTCTTTTCAAGGAAAACTACTGCCATTGTTGCCAGTGATAACATTTAAGCTTTAATGTGGAAAATTAGAATTTTGGAAAATTCTTTCCTAATGTGATTACTTACGACTTAGTAGTATGTTTAATTTTTTTATATTGTAAAATAAAATTCTTTGTCATTAAAAGAATAACTCTGTAAATATATTTTTTTAATGGTTCAATATATGATATTACAAAAGCATGTTCTATGGTCTGAATGTTTGTGTTCCCCCAAAGTCATACGTTGAAGTCCTGATGCCCAATGTTATGATATTGGAGTTGAGGCCTTTGGAAGATGCCTAGGTCATGAAGATGGATCCTTCATGAATGAGTTTAATATTCTTATAGAAGAAACACCACCGTCTCACTACCCCTTCTGCTATGAGAAGGCACCAACTATGAACCACAGAAAGGAACCTTTAATAGAATGTGACCATGTTGGAACTTAATCCTGAACTTCCCTGCCTCCAGAACTGTGAAGAGCAAATTTCTATTGTTTCTAAGCTATTCAGTCTGTGGTAGTTTTTATTTCTTTCCTTTAATTTATTTTTTTTATTACAGCAGTCCACTACTACTACTGCTACTACTAAGTCGCTTCAGTCGTGTCTGACTCTGTGCGACCCCATAGACAGCAGCCTACCAGGCTCCCCCATCCCTAGGATTCTCCAGACAAGAACACTGGAGTGGGTTGCTATTTCCTTCTCCAATGCATGAAAGTGAAAAATGAAAGTGAAGTCGCTCAGTCGTGTCCGACTCTGTGCGACCCCATAGACAGCAGCCTACCAGGCTCCCCCATCCCTGGGATTCTCCAGGCAAGAACACTGGAGTGGGTTGCCATTTCCTTCTCCAATGCATGAAAGTGAAAAGTGAAAATGAAGTTGCTCAGTCATGTCTGACTCTTCACAACCCCATGAACTGCAGCCTACCAGGCTCTTCTGCCCATGGGATTTTCCAGGCAAGAATACTGGAGTGGGGTACCATTGCCTTCTCCAACAGCAGTCCACAAGGACTAAAATAGTGGGTGCAAATTCAAGATCCATTTAAGTTAGTACAGTGGATATTAATATATAGTTCAATTCAGTTGCACATCGTGTCCAACTTTTTGCCAGCCCATGGACTGCAGCATGCCAGGGCTCCCTGTCCATCACCAACTCCCAGAGTTTACCCAGTCTTATGTCCATTGAGTCAGTGATGCCATCCAACCATCTCATCCTCTGTCTTCCCCTTCTTCTCCCGCCTTCAATCTTTCCCAGAATAAGGGTATTTTCAAATGAGGCACTACTTTGCATCAGGTGGCCAAAGTATTGGGATTTCAGCTTGAGCATGACTCCTTCCAATGAGTATTCAGGACTGCTTTCCTTTAGGATGGACTGGTTGAATCTCCTTGCAGTCTGAGGGACTCTCAAGAGTCTTCTCCAACACCACAGTTCAAAAGCATCAATACTTCAGCACTTAGCTTTCTTTATACTGGAACTCTCATATCCATACATGACTACTGGAAAAATCATAGATGGACTAGACAGACCTTTGTTGGCAAAGTAATGTCTCTGCTTTTAAATATGCTGTCTGGGTTGGTCATAACTTTTCTTCCAAGGAGCAAGAGTCATTTAATGTCATGGCTGTCACCATCTGCAGTGATCTTGGAGCACAAAAAAATAAAGCCTGTCACTATTTCCACTGTTTCCCCATCTGTATGCCATGAGGTGATAGGACCAGATGTCATGATCTTAATTTTCTGAATGTTGTTTTAAGCCAACTTTTTCCACTCTCCTCTTCACTTTCATCAAGAGGCTCTTTAGTTCTTCTTCACTTTCTGCATAAGGGTGGTGTCATCTGCATATCTGAGGTTATTGATATTTCTTCCAGCAAACTTAATTCCAGGTTGTGTTTCACCCAGCCCAGTGTTTCTCATGATGTACTCTGCATATAAGTTAAATAAGAAGAGTGGCAATATACAGCCTTGATGGACTCCTTTTCCTATTTGAACCAGTCTGTTGTTCCATGTCCAGTTCTAACTGTTGCTTCCTGACCTGCATACAGATTTCTCAAGAGGAAGGTCAGGTGGCCTGGTATCCCATCTCTTTCAGAATTTTCCACAGTTTATTGTGATCCACACAGTCAAAGGCTTTGGCATAGTCAATAAAGCAGAAATAGATGTCTTTCTGGAACTCTCTTGCTTTTTCCATGATCCAACAGATGTTGGCAATTTGATCTCTGATTCCTCTGCCTTTTTAAAATCCAGCTTGAACATCTGGAAGTTCATGATTCATGTACTGTTGAATCCTGGCTTAGAGAATTTTGAGCATTAGTCTACTAGCATGTGAGATGAGTGCAATTGTGCAGTAGTTTGATCATTTTTTGTCATTGCCTTTCTTTGGAATTGGAATTAAAACTGGCCCTTTTCCAGTCCTGTGGCCACTGGTGAGTTTTCCAAATGTGCTGGCATATTGAGTACAGCACTTTCAAAGCATCATCTTTTAAGGTTTAAAATAGCTCAACTGGAATTCTGTTACCTCTGTTAGCTGTTTGTAGTGATGCTTCCTAAGGTTCACTCAACTTCCCACTCCAGGATGTCTGGCTCTAGGTTAGTGATCATATCATAGTGATTACCTGGGTCATGAAGATCTTTTTGAATAGTTCTTCTGTATATTCTTGCCACCTCTTCTTAATATCTTATACTTAATACCATTTCTGTCCTTTATTGTGCCAATCTTTGCATGAAATGTTCTCTTGGTATCTCTAATTTTCTTGAAGAGATCTCTAGTCTTTCCCATTCTGTTGTTTTCCTCTATTTCTTTGCATTGGTCACTGAGGAAGGCTTTCTTATCTCTCCTTGCTATTCACTGGAACTCTGCATTCAAATGGGTAGGGTATATCTTTCCTTTCCTCCTTTGCCTTTCATTTCTCTTCTTTTTGCAGCTATTTGTAAGACCTCCTCAGACAACCATTTTTCATTTTTGCATTTCTTTTTCTGGGGAATGGTTTTGATTCCTGCCTCTTGTATAATGTCAGAAACCTACGTCCATAGTTCTTCAGGCACTCNACTGGAACTCTGCATTCAAATGGGTAGGGTATATCTTTCCTTTCCTCCTTTGCCTTTCATTTCTCTTCTTTTTGCAGCTATTTGTAAGACCTCCTCAGACAACCATTTTTCATTTTTGCATTTCTTTTTCTGGGGAATGGTTTTGATTCCTGCCTCTTGTATAATGTCAGAAACCTACGTCCATAGTTCTTCAGGCACTCTGTCTATCAGATCTAATCCATTGAATCTATTTCTCTCTTCCACTGTATAATATAAGACATTTGATTTAGGTCATACTTGAATGGTTTTCCATTCAGGTGGTTTTCCCTACTTTTTCCAATTTAAGTATGAATTTGGCAATAAGGAGTCCATGATCTGAGCCACAGTCAGTTCCAAGTCTTACTTTTGCTGACTCTATAGAGCTTCTCCATCTTTGACTGCAAAGAAAATAATAAATCTGATTTTGATATTGACCATCTGTTGATGTCCATGTGTAGAGTCTCCTTTTTTTGTTGTTGGAAGAGGGTGGTTGCTATGACCAGTGCGTTCTCTTGGCAAAACTCTACTAGCCTTTGCCTAGTACTAGTACTTCATTGTGTACTCCAAGGCCAAATTTGCCTGTTACTCCAGGTATTTCTTGACTTCTTACTGTTGTATTCCAGTCCACTATAATGAAAAGGACATCTTATAGAGTTTTGTCAAGAAAATGCACTGGTCATAGCAAACACCCTCTTCCAACAACACAAGAGAAGACAATACACATGGACATCACCAGATGGTCAACACTGAAATCAGATTGATTATATTCTTTGCAGCCAAAGATGGAGAAGCTCTATACAGACAGCAAAAACAAGNCTGGACATGGAACAACAGACTGGTTCCAAATAGGAAAAGAAGTATGTCAAGGCTGTATACTGTCACCCTCCTTATTTAACTTCCATGCAGAGTACATCATGAGAAACCCTGGGCTGGAAGAAGCACAAGCAGGAATCAAGATTGCCAGGAGAAATATCAGTAACCTCAGATATGCAGATGACCCCACTCTTATGGCAGAAAGTGAAGAAGAACTACAAAGCCTCTTGAAGAAAGCAAAGAGGAGAGTGAAAAAGTTGGCTTAAATGTAAACATTCAGAAAATGAAGATCATGGCATCTGGTCCCATCACCTCATGGGAAATAGATGG
The DNA here is from genome assembly GCA_006410615.1 of Neotragus moschatus. Classification (NCBI taxonomy): domain Eukaryota; kingdom Metazoa; phylum Chordata; class Mammalia; order Artiodactyla; family Bovidae; genus Neotragus; species Neotragus moschatus. The sequence goes on from SJYA01000766.1 coordinate 333,285, forward strand.
GCAAACAGTGGAAACAGTGTCAGACTTTATTTTTTGGGACTCCAAAATCACTGCAGATAGTGACTGCAGCCATGAAATTAAAACATGTTTACTCCTTGGAAGGAAAGTTACAACCAACCTAGATAGCATAGTGAAAAGCAGAGACATTACTTTGCCAACAAAGGTCCGCCTAGTCAAGGCTATTGTTTTTCCAGTAGTTATGTATGGATGTGAGTGTTGGACNTGACTGCAGCCATGAAATTAAAAGACGCTTACTCCTTGGAAGAAAAGTTATGACCAACCTAGATAGCGTATTCAAAAGCAGAGATATTACTTTGCCAACTAAGGTCCGTCTAGTCAAGGCTATTGTTTTTCCAGTAGTTATGTATGGATGTGAGTGTTGGACTGTGAAGAAAGCTGAGCACTGAAGAATTGATGCTTTTGAACTGTGATATTGGAGAAGACTCTTGAGAGTCCCTTGGACTGCAAACAAATCCAAATCCAACCAGTCCATTCTTTTTTTTTTTTTTTTTTTTAGAAAAGAAAAAGTAAAGCTGTCTTTATTTATAGATGATATTATTAGCCATGTACATGTATAAAGAAATCCACGTAAAAAATCTTCTATAAGTAAATTTAGCAAGATCTCAATATCAAAGAATATTAATACATAAAATCAGTTGTTATTTCTTTTTTTTTTTAATTTTTAATTTTTTTTTTTTCATCTCAGGTGTACATGAGTTCCCANTGGGATTTCTTTGGAAGGAATGAGCTGAAGCTGAAGCTCCAGTACTTTGGCCACCTCATGCGAAGAATTGACTCATTGGAAAAGACTCTGATGCTAGGAGGGATTAGGGGCAGGAGGAGAAGGGGACGACAGAGGATGAGATGGCTGGATGGCATCACTGACTCGATGGGCGTGAGTCTGAATGAACTCTGGGAGTTGGTGATCGACAGGGAGGCGTGGCTTGCTGTGATTCATGGGGTCACAAAGAGTCCGACACGACTGAGCCACTGAACTGAACTGAACTGAAGGCGTTGTAAGTCTTCAGTTTCTTCAGGGTTACTGGTTGGGGCATAGGCTTGGATTACTGTGATATTGAATGGTTTGCTTTGGAAATGAACAGTGATCATTCTGTCGTTTTTGAGACTGCAACCGAGTAGTACATTTTGGACTCTTTTGTTGACCATGATTGCTACTCCACTTCTTCTAAGGGATTCTTGCCCACAGTAGTAGACACATTGATCATCTGAGTTAAATTCACCCATTCCAGTTCATTTTAGTTAGCTGATTCCTAAAATGCCAGTGTTTACTCTTGCCGTCTTTTGTTTGACCACTTCCAATTTGCCTTGATTCATGGATCTAGCGTTTCAGATTCCTATTCAATATTGCTCTTTACAGCATCGGACTTTACTTCTATCACCAGTCACATCTACAACTGGGTATTGTTTTATTTTTTGCTCTGTCAATTCATTCTTTCTGGAGTTATTTCTCCACTGATCTCGAGTAACATATTGGGCACCTACCGACGTGGGGAGTTCATTGTTCAGTGTCCTATCTTTTTGCCTTTTTATACTGTTCATGATGTTCAAAGGCAAGAATACTGAAGTAGATTGCTGTTCCCTTCTCCAGTGGACCACATTTTGTCAGAACTCTCTACCATGACCTGTTCTCCTTGGGTGGATGGGAGAGACTGACTGAGAAAAACTGGGTCTTGTCCTGATGGTTGGGGCCATGATGAATAAATCTTTAATCCAATTTTCTGTGGTTGGATGAAGCTATATTCCCTTCCTCTTATTTACCTGGGACCAAACTATGGTGATGGACAGGGAGGCCTGGCATGCTGCGATTCATGGGGTCGCAAAGAGTCAGACATGACTGAGCGAATGAACTGAGCTGAACTGAAACTATGGTGGAGGTAATGAAGATAATGCTGACCTCCTCTAAAGGTCCCATGCATGGACTGCTATACGCAGTGCTCCCAACTCTACAGCAGGCCACTGCCAACATGGATTGGCAGCCTCTGCTGGAGACTCCTGGATACTCAGAGGCAATTCTGGGTCAGTCTTTTGTGGGGTCACTGTTCCTTTCTCCTGGGTCCTGTTGTGCACAAGATTCTGTTTGTGCCCTCCAAGAATCTATTTCCCCAGTCCTTGTGTAAGTCCTGGGAGCTCTATGATGGGGTTAATGGTGACCTCCTCCAAGAGGGTTTATGCCATACCCAAGTCTGCTGCACCCAGAGCCCCTGCCCCTGCGGCAGTCCACTGCTGACCCATATCTCCATGGGAGACACTCAGACACAGTTTTGTCTCAGTCTCTGTGAGATCTCTGGGTCCTGGTGTGCACAAGGTTTGTTTGAGCCTGCTGAGCATCTCTGGTAGATGTGGGTTTGATTTTAAATGCAATTTTGCCCCTCCTACCATCTTGCTGGTGCTTTTCCTTTGCCCTTGGACGTGGGTATCTCCTCAAAGTCGCTCCATCACCACACAGCCGCCACTCCTTGTTAGCTTGTCTTGAATATCCTCGACAAGCCTCCAAGATGATAGCTTATGTAGATGGTGTCAGTTTCATGATCTCCGAAGAAGAAGATTTTGCTTCAGGACCAGGAACCAGGCTTGATCATTCAAAAGCTTTTTTATAGCAGAATTTTATTAAACTGTGAGAAGGAACAGAAAGCTTCTGACATAGACATCAGAAGAGGGACAGAGTGCCCATTTATATATATAAATATATAAATATGTGTATATATATATATTATGTGTATATATATGTATATATATATACACATAACTAAAAATTTTTTTCAGAAATCCCAGATTACTGTAGATGATGAAGAAACAGTTCGCAGAAGAGAAAATCTGAAAGATAATTAATATGAAAATGTTCGACAAAACACATTGCAATCATTAAATTTTCAAAATTCAGATAAACGAAGGATGGGGAAACAAGATGTCCTACGCTGCATATGGTAGTACTCTGGGCATCAGTTTGGCTTTACCTGTAGGATCTGAAAGTACACACACTGAATGTGACCTATGCAGTGACCCAGCATTCCCAGTCCTTGGTTTATGTCCAAGAGACGTTCTGGCATATGTGCCTGTGAAGAGTCCTTATTGCAAGCTTGTTACACATAGTGAAAAATGGGAACTATTTCAAATACCATTTGAAATTTATAGTATAGTTGTGTGGTGGAATACTTTAAAGCAATTTAAGTTAATAAGATCTTTAACAACATGTTCTTTTCTTATAGTTAACTTTATAATTTATTTATGTTATTACATTTGTTATTAAAAAATAAAACTCCAGATATTCAATAGCTGTGAACTTGAAAGTTGATCAAATTTAACTCCTGTCATTTGTTGACTACTTCTTCATTTTGTACTACAGAAAACTACACTTACATATTTTTAGGGTTCTTGGTGCTGGAGAAATGATACAGTAACTGTCAAACCAAAGCACCAGTTATTTTTTATTATCAGTGAAACTCTGGTAGGGTTCAGAGATATAATTTTATATTGCTTTGTTGCAAAGACACTGATACTTAAAGATAAAAATCTATCAGCAGAATATTAAGAAGTGAAGAAATCAAGTTTGAGCATTTTTCCTTGTTCTTCTCAAAATTTCTTGCAAGAGTAATTTATTTTCCCTGTTAGTAGTTTCTTGCTTACCCCTTGAAGTAAAAATTCCATACTACATTATGCTGTCAGAGGACACAGACATTGCAAGTTGGTAACCTGTTGTCAGACAACTTTAGCCTCATCTTTTTCTTTAGCATTTGACTTTATAGTCTTCCTCTTCTTTAAATAATCCTCTCCTTTGGAATATTGTATCTTGCATTGTTCCAGCATGCTTCCTACTCGTCTGCAGGGCTGTTCTTCTCTGCCAGGTCAGCTCCTTGCCCTCTCATGCCCGGCCTCTTGACAGGTCCTTATCACCTTTTCATGTTCCCTTTCACACTGTGTCTCAGCAACACTGAGAAGCTTCTGGTGTGAAGAGACAGCATTCTGTTATCATCTTTGTGTTGCCGCTCAGTGTGTGCCCTTCTAGAACATATTTTCTCCCTTCTTCCAATGATTAGTGTCTACTCATTTTTTGACCCTTTACTGAGATATTCCAGTCTCCAGAAAAACTTCCTTAATTTGCTAAAGGACACTTAGTTTTTACTTTGTTTGGATCTTCATTTTAGATTTTTTATAACTTTTAAAAAGTATATTTTGAGAGTTGTATTCTGCTAATTCTGTTTCTCTATGTACAGTGGACAACATGAGTGCTTATAGAGACTGCTTCTTACCCATTTTAAAGACGTTTCTGTAGCACATACTACACTGAACATGGTATGTGTGCAATAACAATTTGTTGTTGTTAATATTTATTTAGGCAAAAATGATGAGACTAGCAAAGCAGTTTTTTTTTTTTTTTTGGTCATGTTCTGTGAGTAAATTTGGATACTAAAAATTTTCTATTAAACATACCTGAGAAAAGTCCTTGATTTCCATGTGTAGCTAGTATGAAGGGTAGAGGTATAGAAGAAAATGTGCAAGGCTTAGGAATTTATACTCCTTATGAATAACTCACAATATTAGATATGTTTTTATCATGATGAAACCTTTGTTTGATTATAACATATATAAATATGTATTAAAGTCTGTATTCTATTACTATATAAAATTCAGGTATTTTGAATTATGTATCATGCCTATATTTCATTAATGGGAGATAATATTTATAGTATATATGAGATATTAAATATACTTTTGATATTTAGAAAGGTGGGACTAATAAGTTATTGCCACTAGTTTTAATATTTTATGTTGAATTTTATGAGTAATTTGAATAGATAATTCTCAGAGATCTTTAATGTACTATAAGTTGTATCTATCTTTGTCTTAAAAATAAAAAAGACCTTTTATTTCATTTATCATAATTAATCAAATCTAAGATACTGGCTGTCTTACTGTGGGTTATTCTGAAAAAAGAGCTTAGAATCTTTCAGTTCAGTCGCTCAGTCGTATCCGACTGTTTGTGACCCCATGAATCGAAGCACGCCAGGCCTCCCTGTCCATCACCAACTCCCGGAGTTCACTCAGACTCACACCCATCGAGTCAGTGATCCCATCCAGCCATCTCATCCTCTGTCGTCCCCTTCTTCTCCTGCCTCCAATCCCTCCCAGCATCAGAGTCTTTTCCAATGAGCCAATTCTTCGCATGAGGTGGCCAAAGTACTGGAGCTTCAGCTTCATTCCTGCCAAAGAAATCCCAGGGCCGATCTCCTTCAGAATGGACTGGTTGGATCTCCTTGCAGTCCAAGGGACTCTCAAGAGTCTTCTCAAACACCACAGTTCAAAAGCATCAATTCTTTGGCGCTCAGCCTTCTTCACAGTCCAACTCTCACATCCATACACGACCCCTGGAAAAATCATAGCCTTGACTAGACGGACCTTTGTTGGCAAAGTAATGTCTGTGCTTTTGAATATGCTATCTAGGTTGGTCATAACTTTTCCTCCAAGGAATAAGTGTCTTTTAATTTCATGGCTGCAATCACCATCTGCAGTGATTTTGGAGCCCCAAAAAATAAAGTCTGCCACTGTTTCCACTGTTTCTGATCTATTTCCCATAAAGTGATGGGACCGGATGCCATGATCTTTGTTTTCTGAATGTTGAGCTTTAAGCCAACTTTGTCACTCTCCTCTTTCACTTTCATCAAGAGGGTTTTGAGTTCCTCTTCACTTTCTGCCATAAGGGTGGTATCATTTGCATATTTGAGGTTACTGACATTTCTCCTGGCAATCTTGATTCCAGCTTGTGTTTCTTCCAGCCCAGCATTTCTCATGATGTACTCTGCACAGAAGTTAAATAAGCAGGGTGACAATATACAGCCTTGACATACTCCTTTTCCTATTTGGAACCAGTCTGTTGTTCCATGTCCAGTTCTAACTGTTGCTTCCTGACCTGCATACAGATTTCTCAAGAGGCAAGTCAGGTGGTCTGGCATTCCCATCTCTTTCAGAATTGTCCACAGTTTATGGTGATCCACACAGTCAAAGGCTTTGGCATAGTCAATAAAGCAGAAATAGATGATTTTCTGGAACTCTTTTACTTTTTCGGTGATACAGCAGATGTTGGCAATTTGATCTCTGGTTCCTTTGCCTTTACTAAAACCAGCTTGAACATCAAGAAGTTCACGGTTCACGTATTGCTGAAGTCTGGCTTGGAGAATTTTGAGCATTACTTAACTAGCGTGTGAGATGAGTGCAATTGTGTGGTAGTTTGAGCATTGCTTTTCTTGGGGATGGAATGCAAACTGACCTTTTCCAGTTCCTCGGCCACTGTTGAGTTTTCCAAATTTGCTAGCATATTGAGTGCAGCACTTTCACAGTGTCATCTTTCAGGATTTGAAATAGCTCCACTGGAATTCCATCACCTCCACTAGCTTTGTTCGTAGTGATGCTTTATAAAGCCCACTTGACTTCACATTCCATGAAGTCTGGCTCTAGATGAGTGATCACACCATCATGGTTATCCGGGTCATGAAGATCTTTTTTGTACAGTTCTTCTGTGTATTCTTTCCACCTCTTCTTAGTATCTTCTGCTTCTGTTAGGTCCAGACCATTTCTGGATCTTTAGGTTGAGCCCCGGAACTGCTACAGTAGCTGCAGCTGAAATCACTGTGGGTCCAGAGCTGTGGAATCACACATTTTAAGTGTCTAGTCAAAGCATGGTTTTCCAGTAGTCACATATGGATGTGAGAGGTGGACTATAAAGAAAGCTGATTACCGAAGAATTGATGCTTTTGAAATGGGGTGTTGGGGAAGACTCTTGAGAGTCTCTTGGACAGCAAGGAGATCCAACAAGTCCATCCTAAAGGAAGTCAATCCTTAATATTCATTGGAAGGACTGATGCTGAAGCTGAAACTCCAATAATTTGGCCACCTGATGTGAAGAGCTGACTTATTTGAAAAGACCCTCATGCTGCAAAAGATTGAAAGTTGGAGGAGAAGGGGATTTCGGAGGATAAGATAGTTGGATGACATCACTGACTCAATATACATGAGTTTGAGTAGGCTCCAGGAGTTGGTGATGGACAGGGAAGCCTGGCGTGCTGCAGTCCATGGGGTCACAAAGAGTTGGACACAATTGAGCGACTGAACTGAACTGATCTGATAGGAAAGAAAAAAAATGCTATGAATTATACTATGGTATAATGCTTTCTTATCTCTTAAACATTTTATTTTATACTTCTTTAAAATGATCTTTTAGATTTTATACGTAGATTTTTAAAATCCCCTTTACATATATGTGTGTGTATGTGTGTATGCGCAAATTAAATTAATGTATATGTAAAATTTAATGTTCAAAGTCTGACAATTATGAATATTTTGACTCAGAGTTGTCAATATTTTTGTTTTATACATAGATTATAATGTGTGGCATTAAGAATTTTGGCAGTATAGCAAATCTCAAAAATGTGCTCCTCTTTTGTCTCTTGGACCTTCAAGTCCCAACATCCTTTCTGCTTGTTTTTTTTTTTTTTTAACTTTTTATTTTGTATTGGAGTAGAGCTAATAACAATGTTGTGATAACTTCAGGTGGACAGCAAAGGGATTCACCATACATGTACATGTATCCATTCTCCCCCGGACTCTCCTCCCATCCAGGCTGCCACATAACAGTGAGCAGAATTTCCCGTGCTATACACTAGGACCCTGTTGGTCGTCCATTTTAAATATAGCTGTGTTTACATGTCGATCCCAAATTCCCAAACTACCTCATGCTCCCATCTTTTCCCCTGGCAACCATAAGTTCATTCTCTAAGTCTGTGAGTCTGTTTCTGTTTTGTAAATACATTTGATACTGCCTCTAAGTGATAGCATGTGATATTTCTCTGTCTTACTTAAATTATTCAGTATGACAATCTCTAGGTCCCTCATGTTGTTACAAACGAGATCATTTCATTCCTTTCAATGGCTATATAACATCCCATTGTATACATGCACCGTGTCTTCTTTATCCATTCCTCTGTTGATGGACATTCAGATTGCTTCCATGTCTTAGTTACTGTAAGCTGTGCTGCAGTGAACATGAGGGTGCATGTATCCTTTTGTGCCATGTTTTTCTCCAGGTATATGCCCAAGAGTGTGATTGCAGGGTCACATGGTAGTTCAGTAAATATGGAACACTTCACAAATTGGTGTGTCATCCTTGCACAGGGGCCATGCTAATCTTCTCTCTGCTTGTTTTGATTCACATGGGCAGACAATGACAACTCTGTCACAACTGCTTCCAGATTGGAGTCATTTTAGGACCCATCCTGATTTCAGAGATTTTTAAAGTGAGAAGAAAACCTTCACCTTAGTTAGATGAAACATGGCATTTAGACTGTATAAAGTGATCATTGAAAACATTCTTTAATTGGTTAACATATCTATTGCTTTCTCCATTTCTGTAGTGCATTTTTATATGTTAGTGTATATATTTATTATTAAGATCAATACTGATCAAAGATTATTTAAATCAAACAATGCCAGAGGGAATGTTCTAGGCTATTTTGATTAAATTAAAAAAATATTGTGTAGTTTTAAAGTTGAATAAAGTAAAATTTCACTTCTTTCTTTAGCAAAGTAATTTTTGTACATTGTTCCAAATGATAATTAAACTATTAAAATTGATAAGTATTAGCATTATAACATTTTATGGTTTTGGTCTTTAGTTCCTAGGTTTGTTCATATTTCATAAGCCTAGAAGTCTTTATGAAACTGAGGGGGGAAAGGAAAAACAGAGGCCATTTATTAAAACTGTATGTTTAATGTTGAGTCCTTAGGAAGAAAATGAAGGGTAGGTTACATGGAATGGAGACAGAGCTAAAATACATTAAGGACTGAAAGTCAGTAATCTATGCTGGAAGACTCTTGTTGCTGTTACGTTCTTGGAATAATGTTTCTAGTTCATATTTTTATGTGCAGCCATATTTAGGAAATTGAGTTGCCAAGGTTATAAATTTGATATATCATTATTTTAAACAACATACCATCCTGATATGTCAAATATTTCTTTATAGATTTGATAAAAACACTATATCCAAAAGATGGGAGAAAAAGAAAAAACTTTGAAATACGATCATAAATATGTTACACAAATATTTTAAGACTTTGAAAGTTGTTTTCAAATTTGTGCACATGTTTTGATGCTTAATTTTGGTAAGTTTTATAAAATGCATACCAAGGGCACTTAAGCTGTCCTCAGCAGATAGTCTTGAGTATTTTCATTAAAACAATTCCTTCCATGTGGGACTAAACCCGCATTTAACAATACTGAAGAAATCAATAGGAGCTGTTCTCATTTTTCTTTAGTTATATCATTTTTTAATTTTTACTTAACTAGGGTTGGGTTTTTATACCTTTTGCTTAGCTTTGAAGAGAAGAGTAAATTGCCTCTTAAAGATATGTGAAGACAAACTTTACATAACATCACAGAGGATCAATAAGGAACATTGCTCTTACTTAAGCTTACAGTTGTCCATATTATAAACCATTGGAACTAACAAGCATTTCTTGTACTGTTTATGCATAAAGAAGTTGATTTTTAACTAAATTTGTGTCATAATTATGTAATATTACCCTTTCCAATGATGATTTGGTCTTTAAACTTCTTGTATCAATTTATGCCTTAACCACTTAACTCACTTTGTCAGTGTGTGTAGCAAGTGAAATCACAACAAAAATTTTATATCTTGCTTCATTCCTTAATCTGGTTATCCATTTCAAGCCACTATTTACCACACAGAGGCAGGACCAAACCTCAGTGGAAGCCTCAGGGATATGGGAAAGAACAATGGATGGAGAGTCAGAAGAACTGTGGGTATGTGCTTCAGTGTTATCTTTTATCACTCAGGTAACTTTGGAAGTGACACATCTCAGCAGACCTCAGTCACATGAATTTTGAAATGAGAACAGTGCATTGGTGATCTCGTCTATTACTTAGTTATGAAATATGATTCATAACCCAATGCAGATCTTTTATTACTAAAAAAATCAAGGGTGCATCCCAGAAAATGAATATTATCTTAATTTTAATTATTGAAGTCCATATTTGCACTTCATTTTCAAACATAATCTACTCAATTCTCCAAATTTCTATTGCTATAAATTATATGCCTTTTATGAAATTAACATTGGGAGAAAATGACACCATTATAGTAAAGAAAATCTACATGTTGTCAGTTTTAAAGAAAAATTTTGGAAAAATACAAAGAAAAATGACGTGTAATGACAATATCAAAAGACAACCACTCAAAAACAATATTCTGATGATACAATCATAAATGATGCCAGTAGAAATGAGGGGGTGTCTGAAGATCAGCATAGCTCCATTTTGAAAGAAAGAATGGAATCCAGAGATGAATAAAAGCTTGGAAAATTATGTATTTAGTAAACAAATGAGGGAAAGACTATAAAATATTTGGGCATATTTGAAGCGCTTTTCCAGGCCTGATTTGTGAATGCAAAATTCCACTGGTAGATTAATAGATGACAAAGAGGAAATAGAAAAACTTTTACAATGCCACTCTTGCTATTACGCCTACTAACTTTCTTTAAGTTGTTGGGTAAATCAAATTTATTTTTTCTCAAATATTTAATATATTCTGTTCTCTGTGCATATGTGGTTTTCCGTCTCTTTTCTGGCTAATTTTACTCTTCTTTCAAGACTCTGTGAAGTCTTCCTGTTATAATCTTTACACATCCAATTTAGCTTATAACATAATTTATTTACATTTTAATTTTGAATAGTATTTGTTTAACCAACAAGACTGAAAAAAAAAATCTATTTGGGAATAGGAAGCGTATTTGGGATAACTCAATGTCCGCCATCCAGCACTGTACCAGGCACATAAGGAAAAAATAAAGAATATTTGAAAAAATTAAGCAAATGTAGAAAATATATATGGTTACTATACTAGAGATTGCATATTTTCTCCCTATAATTCACGTATCCCCTCGTCCTGTAATATCGATTACTTTCAATATTTCTGACCATTTACCTGGAGAAGGAAATGGCAAACCACTCCAGTACTCTTGCCTGGAAAATTCCGTGGGCTACAATCCATGGGGTCGCAAAGAGTCAGACATGACTGAGAGATTTCACTTTCACTTTCAGCTGCCAAGCTAGACATTTCCAGACTCCCTTATAACTAGGTTTGTCCACATAACTGAGTTCTGACAATGATATGTGAGCAGAAAAGCTATAACTCCAGAGTTGAACCCTTAAATGAAAGGGGACAAGTCTTCTCTTTGCTATATCTATATATGATGGGAGCTGGTACAACCCTCCTGGAACAGAAAACGAAAGCTGTATTTTGAGAATGATACGACAGAAAGTGAAGGAGCTAGATAATGTCGTGGGATTAAATATTAGGCATGGGCCATTTACCTCAGATTTAGCCATGAGAAAAAAAATTTTTTTCTTAAGCTATGGTATTATTTGCATCTTTGTTATAGTACTTAAAACCTATATTTTAACTAATACAACTTGCGACAGTGTCATCTAAAATGGATTCCAGGGATGTTTCAATTACTTAATGATAATCAACCACTGGTACTTGAGAACAAAAGCCAGACTTTTCTTTCTCATTCACTGAAGAATGAATAATGATTTTGTCAGATGGGGGGAAAAAGCAAATTTAAATAAGAACTGGATTGAAATTAAACCTTTGTTCCTTTTTAACTTTCTTCTCTCATTCCTTTTATGTTGGGCAACATTTCAATGATGGTTTCAACCTTTGTTATAAAGAGCAATTTTAAACAAACAAATGGAATATAAGCAATAGAATTGTTAAGGGAAAACATGGTAATAGAAAAAAGCTTTCTAAAACTTAAGGTAGAATGCATTTCAAAGGAAATGTATTAGTCTTAGGAAATATTGAAAATAGTTCAAAAGCTTCTTGGAGTCTGGCTGGTTTTTTTTTTTTTTTAATCTACTTAAGTAATATAGATATGGAGATCACCTGCAAATATATTTAATTTGTTAATACCCAAAGATGAAATCTGGAGTAAGTATAAGGCAAAATGAATGAGAGGTTAGAATCTTCTTGATAGAGAAATAATATCTTACATGTGGTTAAAGAGAAACTAAACAAAATAATACAGGATTTGAAATAAACTCAGACTTAAAATACAAATGAAAATACATTACAACAATATCAAAGTATCACCTTTAAGTCATGACTATAATGCAGTTATAGTAGCTAACTTATCACAAAGTAAAAATGTTCTAGTATAATTAATGACCTAAATTAGTATTCTTACATATGCATATCTACTTAAGACTATAATAATTTGGCAGATATTACACTGGTATCTAATATGATTTCACCAATGGGTTATAGTGATTACACATATGACTATAGAAAGAGGGATGATTTGCAAAGAAGTAAACAAAGCACTGAACACAACTGGAAAATTTAAAACAAGTTATGTACATCAAGGAGCATTTTGTTTTGTTTTGTTCCTTTCGTTTTTCACAGCTAATCCTCAATGGTAAGAGTTTTGGCCTAGGAGGATTTGAGTTCCTATGACTGATTCTTATGGTGATTTTGGTCAAGTCCTTTTAATATATGCTTTATATTTCAAAATGTGGTACAATATAATTGTTTCAGAAATAACATGAAAAATTAATAAATATTTTAGCAGCAGAAAACAGTATTAATCATTTTATGATCTCTATATTTTTTATGTCAGGACCACTCAATGAAACTATGAGACATATCATGTAGGGCTACCCGAGACAGATGGGTCATGGTGGAGAGTTCTGACAAAAAGTGGTCCACTGGAGAAGGGAATGACAAACCACTTCAGTATTCTTGCCTTGAGAAATCCATGAACAGCATGAAAAGGCAAAAAAGATAGGACACTGAAAGATGAATTCCCAAAGTCAGTAGGTGCCCATATGCTACAGGAGAAGACTGGAGCTATAGCTCCAGAAAGAATGAAGAGAAGGAGCCAGTGAAAACAGCACCCAGTTATGGATGTGACTGGTGATGGAAGTAAATAAAGTCCAATGCTGTAAACAGCAATATTGCATAGGAACCTGAAACGTTAGGTCCATGAATCAAACTAAATTGAAAGTCGTCAAACATGAGACAGCAAAAGTGAACATTGACATTTTAGGAATCAGTGAACTAAAATGTACCAGAATGGGTGAATTTAATTCAGATGACCACTGTATCTACTACTGTGGGCAAGATTCCCTTAGAAGAAATGAAGTAGCCCTCATAGTCAACAAAAGAGTCTGAAATGCAGTACTTGAGTGCCATCTCAAAAATGACAAAATGATCTCTGTTCGTTTCCAAGGCAAGTCGTTCAATATCACAGTAATCCAAGTCTATGCCCAGACCACTAATGCTGAAGAAACTGAAGTTGAATGGTTCTATGAAGACCTATAAGACCTTCTAGAACTAACACCCATAAAAGATGTCCTTTTCATTATAGGGGACTGGAATGCAAAAGTAGGAAGTGAAGAGATACCTGGAGTAACAGGCAAATGTGGCGTTGAAGTACAAAATGAAGCAGGGCAAAGGCTTAACAGAGTTTTGTCAAGAGAACACACTGGTCGTAGCAAACACCCTATTCCAACAGTGTAAGAGATGACTCTACACAGGGACATCACCAGATGGTTAATACCAAAGTAAGATTGATATATTCTTTGCAGTCAAAGATGGAGAATCTGTATACAGTCAGCAAAAACAAGACAAGGAACTGACTGTGGCTCAGATTATGAACTCCTTATTGCAAAATTCAGACTTAAATGCAGAAAGTAGGGAACCACTAGACCATTCAGGTATGAACCTAAATCAAACACCTTACGATTATACAGTAGAAGTGACAAATAGATTCAATGGATTAGATCTCATAGGCAGTGGGCCTAAAGAATGATGGGCAGAGGTTCATGACACTGCAAAGGAGACAGTGATCAAAACCATCCCCAAGAAGAAGAAATGCAAAAAGGCAAAATGGTTGTCTGAGGAGGTCTTACAAAAGCTGAGAAAAGAAGAGAAGCAAAAGGCAAAGGACGTAAGGAAAGATATATCCATCTGAATATGGAGTTCCAAAGAACAGCAAGGAGAGATAAGAAAACCTTCCTCAGTGATCAATGCAAAGAAATAGAGTAAAACGATAGAATGGGAAAGACTAGAGATCTCTTCAAGAAAAACAGAGATACCAAGAGAACATTTCATGCAAAGATGGACACAATAAAGGACAGAAACAGTATGGACCTAACAGAAGTAGACGATATTAAGAAGAAGTGGCAAGAATACACAGAACTATACAAAAAAGATCTTCATGATCCAGATAATCATGATGGTGTGATCACTCACCTAGAGCCAGACATCCTGCAATGTGAAATAAAGTGGGCCTTAGAAACCATCACTACAAACAAAGCTAGTAGAGGTGATGGAATTACAGTTGAGCTATTTCAAATCTGAAAAGATGATGCTGTTAAAGTGCTGCACTCAATATGCCAGCAAGTTTGGAAAACTCAGCAATGGCCACATGACTGGAAAAGATCACTTTTCATTCTAATCCCCAAAAAAGGCAATGCCAAAGAATGTTCAAACTACTGCACAATTGCACTCATCTCACACGCTAGCAAAATAATGCTCAAAATTCTCAAAATAGGCTTCAACTGTTCATGAACTAAGAAATTCCAGATGTTCAAGCTGGATTTAGAAAAGACAGGGGACCCAGAGATCAAATTGATAACATCTGATTAATCATAGAATAAGAAAGAGAATTCAAGAAAAACATCTACTTCTGCTTCATTGACTATGCTGAAACTGGCTGTATGGATCACAAAAAGCTACGGGAAATTCTTCAAGAGATGGGAATACTAGACCACCTGACCTGCCTCCTGAGTAATCTGTATGCAGGTCAAGAAGCAACAGTTAGAACTGACATGGGACAATGAACTGGCTCCAAATTGGGAAAGGAGAACATCAAGGTTGTATATTATCAACCTACTTATTTAAGTTATATGCAGAGTGCATCATGCAAAATGCTAATCTGGATGAAGCACAAGCTGAAATCAAGATTGCAGGAAGAAATATCAATAACCTCAGATATGCAGATGACACCACACTTATGACAGAAAGCAGAGGAACTAAAGAGCCTCTTGATGACAGTGAAAGAGGAGAGTGAAAAAGCCCACTTAAAACTAATCATTCAAAAAATTAAGATCATGACAAGTGGATGGGGAAACAATGGATACAGTGAAAGTGTTTATTTTCTTGGGCCCAGAACCACTGCAGATGGTGGCTGCAACCATGAAATTAAAAGATTCTTGCTCCTTTTAAGAAAAGCTATGGCAAACTTAGACAGGATATAAAAAAGCAGAGACACTACTTTGCCAACAGAGGTCCGTCTAGTCAAAGTGGTGGTTTTTCCAGTAGTCCTGTATGGATGTGAGAGTTGGACTATAAAGAAAGCTGAATGCTGAAGAATTGATGCTTTTTAACTGATGCTTTTTATTGAAGAAGACTCTTGAGAGTCCCTTGGATAGCAAGAGGATCAAACCAGTCAATCCTGAAGGAAATCAGTCCTGAATATTTATTGAAAAGACTGATACTGAAGCTGAAGCTCCAATACTTTGGCCACCTGATGCGAAGAATGGACTCATTAGAAAAGTCCCTAATCCTGGAAAGATTGAAGGCAGGAGAAGAAGGGGACAACAGAGGATGAGATGGTTGGATGGCATTGATGGACATGAGTTTGAGCAAGCTCCAGGAGTTGGTGATGGACAGGGAATACTGGCATGCTTCTTTCCATGGAGTTGCAGAATCAGAAATGACTGAGCAATGAACGGAACTGAACTGAACAGGACCCTTCAAAGATCTAGTTGTTAAAATGGCCTGTTTGAGACTTTAATAAAGAGATTTTTATTTTTTTAATTCTGAAGCACATATACTAAGATTCTTTAATTCCACTGGAACAAGTATAACTGAGGCACTTAAATATATGCTGTAACTAGATGTTACTGTAATAACTGGAGTAAATGTAAAGAAATGTTTAAATTCTGGAATTCCTGGAAATACACTTCTCACTGGAGCAAACTATTTTTCTACTAGCTAAAGAAATTGTGGTGTGTGGTCAGTCACTCAGTATTGTTTAGCAAATAGAAAGAGAACTCATATTTGAAATTCAGATAAACAATTGAAAATTTAAAAATATTTGTGTCTCCCATACAGTACTTGAGTTACACTTTTTTTTCATTTTATAAGATTTTTATTGGAATACTGTTGATTTGCAATGTTGTGTTTCAAGTATACAGTAAAGTGAATGTATTATTTTTAAAAATATTCATTGTTTATGTGAAATTCAAATTTTGTTAGACATCCTATATCTGGCAACCCTAGTCACTGCTCATCCAACAGTGCTGGGACTGATTTTGAGGGCATTTGTTTATAGGAAATTCTACATGAAGGTGGGTTAAGGACCAGTTCCAAATGGCAGTCTGTAGTGTGCCAATCTGAGGAGAGATTAGTCACTAGAAGAACAATTCTAATTAAACTGCTGGTTTCAGACTAGGTAATCATATCAATCCTTTTGTCTTAAAAAATTTCTTTTAAGTTTAAATTTTTATTTTTTTAGTTTGTTTTGCTTGAAGGCACCAAAGAGGTAATCAGACAGCAAGGAACTATTGGACTGAGATCAGATAATGTTCAATACCATGACAGATTAGGACTCAACCCTTTTTCTTGCCATGCTTCCCATTATTTTTGGAATCCCCTTGCTTTTTCTATGATCCAGTGGATGTTGGCAATTTTATCTCTGGTTCCTCTGCTTTTTGTAAATCCAGCTCTGGAAGCTCTGAGTTCATGTACTGATGAAGACTAGCTTGAAAGATTTTGAGCATATATTTTTTCATGTTAATAGAGGTGAAAACTAAATTTAAATTTTTAGATGAATATTATGAAAAGAAATGATGCATATTTTAATGAATAATAAAATCGTATTGAAAATACAATAAAAATATAGTTTATCCCAGTTGAAAAGAGAATTCGTGAATTGGAAAACATGTGAAAAGATGTTGAAAAACAAAATGATGTACAATATACAAAAGAAGACGAGAAATCAATGATATGTTAAGAAGATCTATATTTAATGGATTATAGAAAGAGAGAAGATTCTACAGCAAAAGAGACACAGATGCATGGAATGGACTTTTGGACTTTGAGGGAGAGGGATAGGGGGGGAAGGTTTGGGAGAATGGCACTATTTTTAAAAAAAAAAAAAAAAAAAAGATCAGAGTCAATATTTGCATACATCCCAAATCATGAAAAACTTCATGCCCACAGATATTCAAGAGACAAAGAAATCCCTTGGCAGCATACAGAAGGAGAAATCCAAGCCTACAGACAGCATAATAATACTGCAGAAAAGTAACACAAGGAAAATACCTTACATGGACCAGAAAAAAATATATAAAGATTATTTCAAAGAAGGATAAACTGGCTTGAAGCAATAATGGAAGATAAAAGCANCACAGATATTCAAGAGACAAAGAAATCCCTTGGCAGCATACAGAAGGAGAAATCCAAGCCTACAGACAGCATAATAATACTGCAGAAAAGTAACACAAGGAAAATACCTTACATGGACCAGAAAAAAATATATAAAGATTATTTCAAAGAAGGATAAACTGGCTTGAAGCAATAATGGAAGATAAAAGCAAAAGACTGAAAATAGCTAACACAATACTGAAGAAAAACAACAAATCGAAGTAGTCACACCATTCATTTTCAAGACTATTCAGTGCTATTGTAGTCAAGACGGCGTGGCATTGGTGATACTAGAATAAGACCTAGAACAATGGAAAACAAGAAATAGATCGGACATAGATTTATACAAATACAGTCAACTCATCATTGACCAAGGAGCAAAGGGAATTCAGTGAAGAAAGGATATAAAGTCAACAAACAGTATTGGAATAATTGGGTGTACACGTACTCAAAAAGAAAAAGGTGGACGGAGAAGGAAAAGAAGGAGAAAAAGAGGGAGGGGGAAGGAAGAGAAGGGGAAGAAGAGGAAAACACTTAGACACTTGAAATGACTTAGCAGCTGAACAACATCTCACACAAAGAAATCAAGCATACACCTAAATGAAAAATACAAAGCTACAGAATTCTAGAAGGAAATGTTTAAAAATCTAGTTTCTTAGAAGTTTTGTCATATGATCCAGCAATTATATTCCTAGGAATTTCTGAACTGATTTTAAAACTCATGTCTATACAAAACTTGTACAATGTTTCTGACAACTTTCCACAAAAATCTGACAGCAAACAATATGTTTTCAATAGAATGGATAAATAAACTTTAGTATATATCCAGCAATAAAAAGAAATAAGCTATCAAGCCACAAAAGATATGGATAAACTTTAAATGAATATTACTACATGAAAAGGGTCAGATTCAAAAGGCTACATACTGTATGATTCTAGCCACATGACATTCTGGTCAAAGCAAACTTAAAAAGAACAACAACAAAATAAATAAAGAATCAGTGGTTTCCAAAACTCAGTTAAAGGGTTCAGTTTAAGACTCAGTTTAAGAGTTCTTTGTACATTTGGATAACAATTTTTTTTTTTTTATTTAAGACGTCTTCTGCAAATATGCTTTCCCAATGTGATCTGCCTCCTTATTCACTTGAGGGCATTTTTCCATAACATATTTTAATTGTAATGAAGTTCAGTGTATCACATTTTCTTTTCTTTTGTGAATTATGTCCTAGTGTTGTACTTTAAAAATCATCACCATACTTAACTTTATCACAAGTTTTTCCTAGGTTATCTTCTAGGAGTTCTATAGTATTTCATTTTAAATTTAGGTCTATGATCCATTTGAGCTATTTTTGTGAAGAGTGTGAATGTTTATTTAAATTATCTCTCTTTCTCTCTCTCTCTCTCTCTTTTTTTTTTTTTTTGTTATGTGGATGTCCAGTTTTTCTACCACTATTTGTTGAAAAGAGTATTCTTCTCCTTGGCATCTTTTTTCTCTTTTGTCAAAGATCAGTCGACTATATCTTTGTGGAAGTACGTCTTTTCCATTGACCTATCTGTTTATGATTTTGCTAATATCACACTATCCTCTTTATTATAGCTTTATAGTAAATCCTTAATTTAGATAATGTTAGTCTTCAAATTTTTGTCCTTCTTTAATATAGTGCGGCTATTCTGGGTATTTTGGCTATTCTGGGTATTAGAGAAGGAAATGGCAACCCACTCCAGTATTCCTGCTGGGAAAACCCCATGGATAGAGGAGCCTGGTAGGCTACAGTCCATGGGGCTGCAAAGAGTTGGACACAACTGAATGACTTCACTTTCACTTTCATTCTGGGTATTTTAGCTTTCCATATAAATTTTAGAATAAATTTGTTGCTATCCACAAAATACCTTGCTGAAATTTTGACTGTGATTGTGTTAATAGATCAATTTGGGGAAAATTGATATCCTGGCAATCTTGACTTCCCCTATCCATGACCACAGAATAGTTCTCTATTTGTTAATTTTTTAAAACTTATTTTATTCATCAGAGTTTTTTAATATTTCTCACATTGATCTTGTATATATTTCTGTTAGATTTATAACTAAGTACTTAACTTTGGTGTGCTATGATGTTATAATTTTTAAAATTTCAAGTTACATTTGTTCCTGGCTTGTATATAGAAAAGCAATTGATTTTTTTTATATTAATCTAGTGTTATGCAAATTTTCTAGGGTGATTATTAGTTCCAGAAGGGATTCTTTGGTTAGTGTTTGTTTTTGTTTTTTTTTAGATTTTCTACATAGACAAACATGTCATCCTTGAAAAAAGATATTTATATGACTTCATTTCTAATATGTACATCTTTTAGTTCTTCATGCATTACCTAGAAATTCCAGCACAATGTTGAAAAGAAGTAGTGAGGGGACATCTCATCTTGTTCCCAATCTCAGCATAAAAGCGTCTAGTTTGTCAACGTTAAGCACAATGTTAGCTGAGTGGATGTTCTTTATCAAGTTGAGAAAGCTCTCCTTTATTCCT
Source organism: Neotragus moschatus (assembly GCA_006410615.1). Classification (NCBI taxonomy): domain Eukaryota; kingdom Metazoa; phylum Chordata; class Mammalia; order Artiodactyla; family Bovidae; genus Neotragus; species Neotragus moschatus. The sequence goes on from SJYA01000766.1 coordinate 353,331, forward strand.
AGTCTACTGAGAGTTATTATGAATAGGTGTAGGATATTGTCAGTTGTTTTTCTGTATCTATTGGTATGATCACATGAGTTTTCTTCCTTAGCCTGATGTAATAGATTAATTAATTTTTGAACATCATACCATCTTTACATACCAGGGTCATGGGGTATAATTATTTTTATACATTGTTAGATTTACATTGCTAATATTTGTTGAAGTTTTCACAAGAGAAAATGGTTTATAGCTTTTTGTTGTTTTTATTGTTGCTATTGTTTTTATGTAATGCCTTTATCTGGTTTTGGTGTTAGGGTGATGCTGTCCTCATTGAGTAAGTTAGAAGATATCCCCTCTACTTCTATCTTTTGGAAAATATTATGGTGAAGTGATAAAATTTCTTCCTTAAATGTTTAGTAGAAATTTCCATTGAACCTACCTGAGTCTTGTACTTTCTGTTTTGGAAGATATTAAATTTTGATTCAATTTATTTAATAGATATAGGCCCTTTCAGATGCCTATCTTTTCTTGTATGAAGTTGATGCATTGTGTCTTTCAAGCAATTGATCCATTTCATGTACATTATCAAATTTATGAGCGTAACATTTATAATATTCCTGTATTATCCTTTTAGTCCATGAAATCTTTAATCATGCCCTCCTGCTTTCATCTATGATATTAATGGTTTCTGTCATAATAGTTATTTTAATTTGCTTGTCAGTTAATTTTAAAAATTGGGTAGAATTTAAGTTCATGCATTCATGGTTCATGCATTTGCTTTGTCTATAGAGGTTGCATTTTTTCTGGCATGGCTTGTAATATTTCAATAAATCTCAGACATGTGATATTGAGTACTAAAAACTGTGATAAATAGGTCTTAATGTGAGATCTTATGTAAATCATGCTAGCAGTCAGACTGTGTTTGCTATAGCTATAGGGTTCCAGAGGCTTTAGTGTCCCCTTATTGTCCTTGTTTTTATCTCCCTTGGTGCTTTGGCACTTGTATAGGTACTCATCCTGAGAGGAACTTTGTGTCTTGCATCTTTTTTTTCCATAATTGTATATCTGCTATTGTACTTTATCCCTGTTGGTGAGATGATAAGGTGTGGGGAGAAGTATTTTATGATTGTGGTTAAATTTTGTTCTTCTGATGGACACATGTCCTTGAGTTGTGATCTTCACTGGTGTTTCTAAGCATCCACCACCACCAAAGTGAGGTAGAAACATTACAAGGTTCTAGAGTGAGAGAAATGCCGTTCCCCCAGTTAGTTAGTTCAGTCGCTCAGTCGTGTCCTACTCTTTGCGACCCCATGAATTGCAGCACGACAGGCCTCCCTGTCCATCACCAACTCCTGGGAGTTCACTCAGACTTGGAATCGAGTGCCATCCAGCCATCTCATCCTCTGTCGTCCTCTTCTCCTCCTGCCCCCAATCCCTCCCAGCATCAGAGTCTTTTCCAATGAGTCTACTCTTCGCATGAGGTGGCCAAAGTACTGGAGCTTCAGCTTCAGCATCATTCCTTCCAAAGAAATCCCAGGGCTGATCTCCTTCAGAATGGACTGGTTGGATCTCCTTGCAGTACAAGGGACTCTGAAGAGTCTTCTCCAACACCACAGTTCAAAAGCATCAATTCTTCGGCGCTTAGCCTTCTTCACAGTCAAACTCTCACATCCATACATGACCACTGGAAAATCCATAGCCTTGACTAGATGGATCTTTGCTGGCAAAGTATTATCTCTCCTTTTCAACATGCTATCTAGGTTGGACATAACTTTTCTTCCAAGGAGTAAGCATCTTTTAATTTCATGGCTGCAGTTACCATCTGCAGTGATTTTGGAGCCCAAAAATATAAAGTCTGATACTGTTTCCA